>JAFFJZ010000003.1:49000000-49221957 GCA_018340375.1 Gonatopus flavifemur | reverse complement strand
TGTAACGTCCTCGGATAAATTTTTGATTCATTCATATAATATATATGTATATGTATTCATATATACACAGTATCCATATATACGAATATTCATATATTCATTCAATTCATATCTATATATATATTCACTTTAATTATAATAGAATTGACATTCTCATCAAAGATTTATCCTTCTTAAAAATAAGGAATGCGTTAAATCGAGAAGAAGAATTCTATGTCATACGTGCAAGAAGTATGCATGATGAAATCATTCTTCTCTGTATCGATACTCCGTGAAGAACGGAACAATGGTACGCTGTGTGCACACACGCATGTGCGCACACCAATGCGTACCTATACATCTTGACTCTGGAGTGCAATACGACTCTCGAACATAGGTCGACGAAATGGACATAATCATAATAGGTCCATCGACAAATCTTCGACGAGTCACCTCTTATGATTCCTGTACTCCTAATACTTTCTTTCTGATTGAAAGTTATTCCTCTTAGTTTTAATTATAATCAACAACAATTTCACATGATTTTATTTACAGGGTAATCTCTCTTCAATATTCTATCATTACATGAAAATTTCAATCCTTTAGGACAAAATCAGATATTTGTATGAGGTAAGATGTAATCACCTGTATAGTAACTATCGTGGGGAGTTGGAATGATAGATAGCATGTAGTTTTCTCTTGTTTTATGCAATTGCATCATATTTCTAAGGGCTTATATAAGTTTTACCACGTTACTTTGTGAAAAGGGAAGGAAATCTAATTAAATCGAATGAAAGAATCGAGTCTAAATGACACCTTCGTTCGAGAACATGTTAAAGGAATATTTGATTGATTGTAATCAATAACAATATTATAATTCATGATTTTTCAGTCTAGAACCAAGTCGCATGCTCTGAAATTGATCAAATCTCCTATTTACGATACGAGTATGTCATTCATTACAATTGACAATTTGACAGGATAGCAATAATTAATAATAATAGTTAAGAGAATATTTATGGAAATTCCATATCATTGAATTTGATTAGGAATGATTAAAATGCATGTTGCATTGTATGCAAGTACAGTGTTATTTTTATTGTAGTGCATGGTTTAAAACAGAATGAATTCGAGTTTAGTCATGTGTAATTTTTCATAATTAAATGATTTTGATTTCATGAATTATTATTATCATAAGTTAGATTCGGGTTGTATGGGAGAATACTTTGATTTGATATAGTACATTTTCATTTGACGAATTTTGTACGATTTTTGGTCAGACAGGGGTTTTTTTTTAGGATATTTTTCAATCAATAATAATTTGGCAGTTTTATAATATGTGGTTCATAAATCCCACGGACTGGAATTTCTTTATCCGAATCATCATCGCAAGACCAAACTTCCTTTCGATAAGGTAAAGATTTATTATAAACGGAAACCTGAAGAATATTCCTCAGGTTCCAACATTGGAGGCTTGATAACCAATGTTATGTTTATGTTACTCATAAACATTACACGCTCTCTCATGACTTCGAATTTAGTCATCGATGCTGTGCGTGAGAAGAATACGGAAGAAGGGATGTATAAGTTATCTAACCAATGTTCTTCAAGAACGACCCCACCTATGGTCTCCACGACATAGGAAAAACGTACAAGAAGATGACGAAGTCGAGAGCACTGACCTTTTGATTCGTCAATGCCTCCCACCACGGGGTGAATCCCAGTCAGTGGGACAATTAGTGGTTTCTAATTAGTCGAATGACCCCACTGACCGACCAAAATCGCCATAATTGGGGGTAATAAACCCAGGTTACTTCCTTGGTACAGAGGAAAACCTCGGGCAGATTCTCGCCGCGACAAAGATAAACACATCAAATTTCATCTTTTCAATCAAACTTTCATTTCAATTTAGTTTTCAATTTAGTTCCAGTTCCGTTTCAATTTGAATTCAGTGCCAATTTTAATCCTTAAGACTCATCTCTCAGGACTCAAATTAGTGGTGAAGTGTTTGTAGTAAAATAAATCACGATTAAGTTCATTGAACCAGTGACAGGAAGACTCGAGGGGCGCATCGATAATACAACAAAAGGTAGAATTAGATCTCATTGACTGTTATATTCATGTTGATGTAAATTCAAAGTTTTCTCCACAAGTTTCAGTGTAAAATTTCAATTGAGTAAATTCTATGTTATTCCAATAACTGATTAGTTATTAGTATAAAAGATTTTTTATTCCTACACCTTTGATCATTCCCTTTTCTTCCTCCTCTTACAGCTTCACGACCGAGCCACTTTTCTCGAAAAGTGGTAAATGTTGTCGTTGAGGTTGTATTTGATTTTCGAATGCATCCTATGCGACAGTGCAACAACTCGTGATTCCTTGAAATCCTATCCGTATCCATTTCACGATTTCCTATTCCCAACAAGAAAATACTGGTCCCGTGGGCACAAATTTCAGCTCCGAATCCAGTTTCACTCAGGCCTCGCGCTACTCAGAGGCATTCAAGTTAAATTGAAATTTATAAATTGAAACTTAGAAAAATATTCATGCACGTTCGACTCCCGGACGTTACACCTGCAGTGCTTCATACTCATCAATAACACATGCAAGGTGTTTCCTGTTCTTACGGAAGTTGTGAAGTTGCACGCTGAGCGGTGTACTTTTTGGTATGAACCAAGGCCTTGACATAACTTGGGTAATGTCAACTCTTCCGCTCTATTATTCTTTTCACGCAAAGCATTTATTAGAGCTTTCACGTGAATTACACCTACAATGTTATCTGGTTCCTTTTGCCATAAATGTACTCTACTGTGACTGCTGGTTAAAATCTCTCTTATTTTAACTCTTCTTTATTCCGATCTATATCAAGAGAAAATATTAGGTGTACAAATAAGTTTCCGCGGTTTTTTATAAAAAATTAGGAATTTATTGTAAAGGGAAAATACATTACGTTTCATTCAAAGTATTTTCCATCATTTGCCACTACTTTTCCCCATCTTTCTGGCAACATTCGGATACCCCGTCGAAAAAACTCCTCATCTTTTGACGCTATCCACAAATCTACCCAATTTTTGGTGTCTTCATATGATGTGGAGCGCTGCTCAGACAGACCATGTGCCATCGACCGGAACAGGTGATAATCAGAAGGGGCTGAGTCTGGTGAATACGGCGGGTGGGGTAAAACTTCCCAGTTGAGTGTTTCCAAGTATGTTTTTACCGGCGCCGCAACATGTGGAGGAGCATTATCGTGTAAAAGAATAATTTTGTCGTGTCTGGAGTAGTAATGCGCGCGTTTTTCCTTAAGTGCCCGACTCAATCTCATCAATTGTGTTCGGTAGAGAGCTCCAGTAATGGTTTCGATTGATTTCAGCAATTCTTATTACACGACACCAAGCTGATCCCACCAAATACACAGGATGAGTTTTTTTCCATGAATATTCGGCTTAGCTGTCGATGTTGATGGTTCGCCGGGCTTAACCCATGACTTTCTCTTCTTTGGATTATCGTAGTGAATCCATTTTTCGTCACCAGTGACTATACGATGCAAAAAACTCTTTTTTTTATTCCTGGCAAGCAGCATTTCACTCATGCATAATCGGCGTTCAACGTCTCTCGGCTTTAGTTCATATGGAACCCAATTTCCTCGTTTTTGAATAATTCCTAACGATTTTAAACGATGTGAAGTTGCTTGTTGAGTCACTTGTAGAGTAAGTGCAAGTTCTTTTTGCGTTTGGGACGAATCTTCCTCCAATAGTACTTCTAATTCCATGTATTCGTACACTTTCGGCCTTCCACTGCGTTCTTTGTCTTTAACGTCAAACTCACCGTTCTTAAACTTTTGAAACCATTCCTGACAACTTCTCTCACTTAAAGCAGCTTCACCATATGCTTTTAGAAGCAATCGATGCGCCTCAGCTGCAGATTTTTTCACATTAAAGAAGTAAATCAAAAGTTCCCGCAAATGATGCTTATTCGGAATAAAACTTGACATTTTTGCACGAGAAAAATTACGTGATGCTGATACGGAATCACTAGTACTTAAAGGTTATGGTGTTGCCAGATGACTAAACTTGGGATATTACGTTTTACATCTGACAATTCCTCCATAACCTTCTGGTGGGGCCATCTTTTGGCAACCGCGGAAACTTATTTGTACACCTAATAGGTTTCTTCTATGGGTCATAATTTGTGATATCTCTGTCTCAGCCAAATCAAGTATGCTGCTAGCATCTCTAAATCCTGTTGCAACATAGTTCCTTCACTGCGGTGAAGAGTAATCATATTACGCATTGCATCCGCTGCAGATATCACTTCCTTATCTTTATGCAGCCCACATAATTTTAGGATGAGGTTAACAATAAATCGAATACCTAGTGTCAATGGAGAAAAAATCTTTACAAAAAACAATGCAAAATAAGCAGAAAATGATGCAAATTTTTCAGGATTTTGAATAGCATAAGTTTTTGGTAGAACTTCGCAGAACAATAAAATACAAAATGTCATGATAATTGTTGATAGGAGAATGCCCTCATTTCCAAAAAGATTGATAAATATTGCTGTCAATAAAGCAGAGCAAGTAATATTAATAATTGTATTGCCGAGCAGTACCGTTCATATTGTCAATTCTTTCCTATTTAATAAGCGATCTATTACCCTGGCTTTTTTGTTACCGTCCAGCTTTAGCTTATTAACTCGAGAACGGCTAATTGAGGTTGAGCCTATTTCTGCTCCTGAGAACAAAAACGATAAAACTAACAAAACAAAAATTGCCGATGATACTAAGACCAATAACCAATCCATTGAAGTACGATGTTATTGTGATAAAAAATAAAATTAATTTCACATGTTATGAGAGGCATTTGCAAGCCTGAATTTATATTGCCGAATTTTATATACCTTTAATCTTAAAAAATAAATCATAAAGCATATTACACGCTGCGTTCACATGTTCATCCTCAATGATAAGTGGTGGGGTTATCCTTACTACTTTGTTGTTTAAAACCCTAGTTATTATTAAACCTTTATCAAGAGATCGACTGATAATTTTATCAGCTACAGGAGTTGCCAGTTCTATTCCCATTAGTAACCCTTCTCCACGAATTCCTGAAATCATCTCCGGAAATTCTTTAGCTAAAGGCAACAGCTTTCCTTTTAAATATTTACTAATTTTCTTAACATGATCAAAAAAGCCTTCTTTGAGCATTATATCCAGTACTGCATTACCAATAGTCATGGCAAGTGGATTGCCACCATAGGTTGATCCATGAGTTCCTGGAGTGATTGCTTCTGCATTGTAATCTTTTCCTAAACATGCAGCTAGAGGAAAACCGTTACCCATAGCTCTTGCACAGGTTAGCATATCAGGTTCAATGCCGACATTTTGATAATGAAATAAAGAGCCGATGCGTCCATATCCGCACTGCACTTCATCGAAGCACAAAATTATTCCTTGAGCTTTTGTTATTTCCCTTACTTTTTGAAGATATTCTACGTCTAGTGGATATACTCCACCTTCACTTTGTATGGGCTCTAGAAACACAGCAGCCGTTTCATCGCTGATTTGTTTCTCCAAAGCTTCAATGTCATTTCTTGGCACTTTATCAAAACCAGAAAGGAGCGGAGCAAAACCTTCGCGTGATTTTTCATTGCCTCCAGAAGAAATTGCAACAGTACTGCGGCCATGAAAGCCTCCTTCAATTGTGACAATACGATTACGTTTTGCTTGCCCTTTTGAATAAAAGTAACGACGAATGAATTTGATTGCAGCTTCTGTTGCTTCAAGCCCACTTGAGCAGAAAAAAACTTTATCTGCAAAATGAAGGGTTGTTAAACGGTCAGCAAGCTTTTCTTGCTCGGGAATAGTAAAAATGTTAGAGCAGTGCCATAGTGGGCTCAATTGCTCTTTCAGTTTGTCTGTAATGTATGGATGACAATGCCCTATTTCCAATTGTGGAAATACCTGCAGCAAAATCTAAATATTTTTTGCCATCTTTATCAAAAAGATATGCCCCTTCTCCCCTAACTGTAGGAGTGTCAAGTCTATTTGTACGCATTAACTCCATTTTATGAGTATTGTGGTATTATCTATATTATATCTGAAATGAATTCATTAACACAAAGCTTTTCCTTCAACTTCTTATGCTACTTCAACTCAAAATTTGGTTAATACAAACCTTTTTTGTCATTCTATAGCTAAAGTGACTTGGTTTTACCAACACTTATCAGCCATTGTAAAAGTTTTTGTGTCTATTGAATGATAGTTGTAGCCTATGCAAGAAGTTTATTGACTTTGAGCGCACTTTAGCCTATACAATTTTAACATCTTAAACTACTGAACATGCCCGATCTAAAGACAATGATGTTAAATTTTGGACCTCAGCACCCAGCTGCACATGGAGTGTTGCGTCTTGTTTCAGAGATGGATGGTGAAGTGATCGAGAGGACGGATCCCCATAATTGGGCTTTTGCACCACGGTACTGAAAAATTAATACAACATAAAACGTATCTTCAAGCTTTGCCTTATTTTGATCGCCTTGATTACGTATCACCAATGTCACAAGAGCATGCATATTCACTTTGTGTGGAGAAATTGTTGCAATGTGAAGTGCCAATTAGGGCAAAGTGTTTACGTGTCTTGTTTTGTGAACTGACGAGAATACTAAATCATTTACTGAACGTTTCTTCTCAAGCACTCGATGTTGGAGCAATGACCCCTCTTTTATGGCTCTCCGAAGAAAGAGAAAAAATACTGGAATTTTACGAAAGAGCTTCAGGTGCAAGGTTTCACGCAGCTTACATCAGGCCCGGTGGAATTGCAGCAGATGTTCCAGAAGATTTGATTGAGGATATTGCAAAGTTTATAGAGCAATTTCCAAAATATATAGACGATGTTGATGAACTTTTAACAGAAAATAGGATATGGAAGCAGCGTACTGTAGGAATTAGTAAAATATCAATCAAACAGGCACTTGATTGGGGCTTTAGTGGCCCAATGTTGCGCGCTGCTGGGCTTGCTTGGGATTTGCGAAAAAGCCAGCCATATGAAATATATGATCAACTAGATTTTGATATACCGATCGGCCAAAATGGCGACTGTGATGACCGTTATCTAGTTAGAATGGCAGAGATTAGGCAATCTATCAGTTTGGTGAAGCAGTGCATAGAGGAAATGCCTGAAGGGCAAATAAAAACTGAAGATAGAAAAATTTCTCCACCGTTAAGAGCAGAGATGAAAAAATCTATGGAAGCTCTGATTCACCATTTTAAGCTCTATTCAAAAGGATATCACGTACCAGAAGGTGAGGCTTACGCAGTTGTTGAGGCACCAAAAGGTGAGTTTGGAGTGTGTATAGTTTCAGATGGTACCATAGACCTTATAGGTGCCGAATAAGAGCACCTGGCTCTGCGCATTCACAAGCCTTAGACTTTATGGCAAAAGGACACATGCTTGCTGACGTTGCAGCAATTATTGGCTCACTCGATATAGTTTTTGGTGAGATTAATGGGTAATCATTGGTACCCGTTCAGGCAAGGCGTCATGCAAGTAGCTGACACATAACTGTACGAACATTTGTTTGCAAAGGCAGTATGTTAAGTGTTATAGCCGATTTTGCCCCAAACACAAAGGTAGTGCCTTGACGGTTCTCGGTCAAATAATCGACAACTATTTTTTCGACAATTTTTGGCCGACAAACCACCTAATCGACGAACCATTTCATCGACAAACCATTTCATCGACGAACCATTTAATCGACAAAACACAAATAAAATAATAATTCCCCCCGGGGAAACATACAAAATATACTGAACTCTCTCATGAAATCCATGAACAAACAACACCCCCTCATCTCCAAAATCAAACGGAAACTAGGCACTACTTATCAAACGTATAAAATAAACTGAAAAATCATTCCCACGCCTGGGACAAAAAAACCCGAAGAAAAAAAATTGAAAGAAAAACCGCAAATTCACACCGTCTTGACCCCAAAAAAAACAATGACCCCGGGGGTTATAAAAACGAACCATTTCAGAACATCCAGGAGAAAGAAAACACCTGGTCATCACCAAGGTAAATAGCACACTAGGCACTACTTCTCAACCAAATAAATCAACTGAAAAATCATCCATCAATCAATTTCACTCCGCGGCCCACACCAAAAAAAAACATCCCCTGAACACCAAAATAAAAAACATAATATAGCCATCAATTTGAAAAAAAAAACAGAAAAGGAAAGGTCACTACCAAAAACAACAACAAGGGACTATCCAACAATTTTATGAACAAAACTTAAGAAATAACCGGTCACCACTTCATCATTCACATCCTCAACAGAGCAGCAACATCACGCAAATAAAGCAGCAGCCCCTCATCATCTTCTCCGTACAAGTCCTCGCCGAACTTCGCCACAATCCTCTTCAAACGTTCTCCCCGACGAACAAATTTTATCTTTGGAGCTTGCTCCTCACCCCCGGAACGCAAGAACTCCATCATCCTCAATGAAAACACCTCATCTGATTTGGAAGCCTTCGAAACATCCCATATCGTGGCATTCTTCCCTGAGAACAAATATTCAAACCCGCGATGCCACCCTTCAACAGCGTTATTAGTCCGGGGAAGATCTTCTAACGTAGCCTTAACCTGATTCCACGATCCCACATCAAATAGCGGCGGCCGAATCGTAGCACCAATCATTGTCCCCACATACGTTCTTTGGAAATACAGGAGATAATCTTCTACATTCTTCTCATTCTCCCCACGAAACTCACTCTCAACAATCAAATTATACGCGCGCAACACTTCGCTCTCAGGAACAAGAGCCAACGCGCACAACAGTTTGATTTTGATCGGAAAACTCTCATCCGTATCATAACGTGCTTTCAACTGGACTTGCCCCAAATGCCGATACATCGCTTGCGCGAAGTGAAACAAGCGATATCTAACAGCAACATCTGGAAACCGATAAGTAAACGCGTTCATGAAACCAAGCTCAAAATCTATCAACATAGATTCCGGACTCAAATCTCTCCGCAAATGATATATTCGTTCCAAACAACGCGAATACGTGTCCTCGGTTTTATCCGCCAGCAGCATGTACACCAGCGGAATAACCTTGTCCTCATACAAGGCATGAATGGTATACATTTGATAAAATAACCCTGGGCACATCTTTAAACGTGCCATCCGCAAACCAATGTCGCAAATGGGGTAGGGCCCTCAAATTCACCCTCGTAGAGAAAATAAGATACCGATGAGGATCTTCGGCACCGGAATCATACTGCAGGAAAACCTCATTACTTGCTGTGACAGAAAAGCAATCCGGAACAAAGAAATCACACAACCGTGCCGGCACGGGCAGTCCGCCATCCACAACACCATGACGCACTCTACGTACAACCCGCTTAATGGAATCTTTACGAGGAAGATTGATGCGCACGGCTGACGAAGTCCCAGCAAACCCCTCCGCAACAATCACTGACACGGACTTTTCCGTACTCGCAGCTTCCTCCTTCATTCTATTCAGCACGGCCCTCTTATTCACGTCAATGGGCTGCCCGCCATGACCATGAGCGCTACACTGAACCACCACCTCGTCCAGAACCACCGCACGACTCTTGTACTTCAATCGACTCCAATCACAACACTTCCAGTATATTCTCGCACCACGACGCCGTTCTTCAACGAACAGAAACCCCTCATGCAACAGCATATTCTTCCCCTTCGTGCTGAGCACATACTCCAAACCCATGTCGACTATGGAGAATACCGGAGGAGTATACAACCACACAGAACGAGAACTACACCACGAATGAACTGAACCAAGAACACCGGAGGAGGATACAACCGCACACAACGAGAACTAAACCACGAATGAACTGAACCGAGCAGCGCACGCAAGTCGTCACCACTCTAAGGAGAAACAGCTTGAACGAAGAACCTTAGTCAGACAGACGGACGTACAGTAGAAACATCCTAGAACTAGTCAGACAAGACAACGGCCAGGCAACAAATTGGAAAAAAATGTCGACAAACAGGGAGCTGTCGACCAAAAAGATGTCGACAAAAAACGTGTCGATTAAAAAGCCGATCGATGAAAAACCAATTCGATGAAATATTTGTCGACCAAATGTCCGACGATCAAAGGTTTTTCGAAAAAATTGGGTCGACAAACTGTCAGGATACGTGCCTTGACTACTTGGATCCAGAAAAATTGATTGTGTACTATACCATATTTTTCATCAAAAGCGTAACCGTTCACTGTTAGACTGCATTCTGTGATTTGTAGCAAAACCTGATCCTTCATTTGAGCTTCCTTCAATTTAAAATAAATACAGAAAATTGCTGCCTATAGCTAAACTGACTTAAATTTACCAACAATCGTCTTCCCGCTACTTGTGAGCGGCTAAGAGATACCGCGGCGGCATAGCTATCTTCAAAAATATGGTTGAATAATTTCTGGCGCGCCTACTTTAGGGTTTGGTGGCTGATCCATTGTTTTCACATAGGCCTCAATCCAAATTCCTATGTTAACGTTTCCAGCTCCCGCCTCGTCAAACGCAGCATCCGCACTACGCTTTCCTAGCAGATTCTTTACCAAAGTTTATAACATATTGTGCTGGTGATGCTTTCGGTTTGTGATACCTTATTCTGTAGACTGAATATAGACCCAGCGTTTTGTATATCCATTCGCTACTCCACTTCTTCCAACCAAACCCTCTCTTCACTTCTTTCAGCTAATGAGTGTATTCCTATTTCACCTTCCAAACTTGCCTCCAGCAGCCTTTTTAAGAATGGTGTAAATGCTCCATCCCTTCCTGTTAATGGTCTGCCTTCCCTTATTGATGACAGTATATTTGTTTCCGGTTCTTCGTAATCTACCAAACTGGTAGTTCTGTTTACTACTTTCTGACTCATAGTCAAACCTCCATTTTTTTATATCAATTTATTACTTTTTTTTTGGTTTGACACACTTTTTTGAACCATACGCGTCAAGTTAAGAGATTGTGAGCGAATTTAGAGAGGTTAAAGTGGATACTCTAGCCTTTCTACGTTTGCCTTTTAATGAAAATCGCGACCAAGTTATAGTGAGTTTTTTAAGAAATGCTTTTGAACTATCAATTTTGGTTAATACTAAAAATAACTCTCTAACCCGCCTTTTTAGCTCAATAAATTCCTTTGTTAAGCTACGTTCTGTATTCTTTTTCACTTCTGTGCAACCAACTATGCCGTGAAATATAAGAATTGCGCACAATTTAGCATATAGTTCACATAATACTCTGCATGGCTTTCCTTTCAGCTTATCAAGCCTGATATGGCTTTTATACAATTTAAATAATAACTCAATTTGCCACCTCACTCTGTAAATCGTTAATACTTGCTCAGCACTAATTTTATTTTCTGGAACATTAGTTATAAATATTGACCAGTTCAACAATTTTTTATTTCTTTTAGAGGATGTATATCCCTGCGATCTTGCTAATCTACTAGCTTTCCTTCTTCTGGCCATAGACTGTTCTTCAGTTAGTTTCTGACATATAATTCTTGCTCTAATTTTTGCTTCTTTTCCTAACGATACCTCGTTTTCTAAAAATAACTTATCCTCTAAACATTCTAATAACTCCATTTTTTTTATTTATTTCTACATCATATATGTTGGTATCGGATTTATAACGACTTATGAAATAAGCTCCTATTTCATTGATTTGTTTAAAAGAACTTGGCACAAAATAACCGAGATCAGATATTAGCAAATCATTGCTTAATATATTACTTGAATGTTTCCTATATCCCTAGTCTGATCATACCCCCTCCGTTAAATTAAGTTGGTCTATCATCTGATTCATGTAGTCGAAAACTGATTGTAACTTTATTCCAGACTTAGTATTGCTTTCATAGCCACTGTAGCTAGTACCATAACCTCTATACATCTCTTCCATAATGTTAGGTAGAGTAATATAGCTACTGTCCAATCATTTAACACTATTAAATTGCTGTAAGATTTTGCAATCAACTTGCAAGATATTTTTAAAGAGAATCACAGATTCATTACACATCCTTCTCATAAATTCCACTGCTTCTTCAGTAAATCTAAAATCCAAACCTTGTTTTGTTATATCTATCGAGTCCTTGTTTAGTAATTGACACATTGTTTCTACGCTACAATTATCAACTCCTATATTACCCAAGACCATGGCTTTTATAAATAATGAACCTTTAGCTTTCTCTTTCTTTTTATAAACCTTCTTGAAATTGAGATTTTCTCTGCTTTTTCATTAAAAAATTCTTTGAGCTTTTTTGATAAGCAAGTTATTTTATTCATTGGTTCTCTCACTAAAAGTATATCTGGGAGAACTTATACCTTATTATTCTATCTGTTTCATACCTTCATTTCCTTAACTTGACGCGTATGCTTTTTTGAACATTCCCTGTTAAGATGCCTGATCTACTTTCAGTTCCTCAGTATGTAAACTGCGTGGTGAAGACTCTAATTCCTTTGCAGCACTTGAACTTTTATTTTTTGCATGTATACCAAGCTCATTGAATTCTCGAGCAGCAGGAAACACCCTTGCTTCAAGAGAGCCAGCAGTTTCATTATAGTGATCAACAGCACTTTTTGAGCTCCTGCGCAAATTGTCAAAGTTTTCACCCATTGTGCAAATGCGCTCATATGAAATATGACCTAGGTCCCTGATTTTCTTTGCGTTTTCAGCTATCATCTCTTGCTTCCATCCATACGCTATTGCTCTCAGCAACGCAATCAGAGTGATCGGTGTAACGTCCCGCCATGAAAAATTCTCGAAATCTTATCATGACGATCGTTTTCCCACATGAAATATAAATTTCCCATAAAGGAATTGTGATTATTATTCTATAAATTTTTCCATGAAGAATTAGTATTCATAAGAAAACTATTATTCAATATTCTCTATAATTATTTTTCACTATCGATCTGTTATGACTGCTTAACACATATGACAGTCATCTTTTTATACATTTTCAATGAAATTATGGAATTATTCGACTAATTCTTGAATACACATGTGAGAACACATGAGAATAATAAATCTTTCATTTCTGTGAGATGAATGGGTATGGGAGATGACTAACATTGTTCAAACAATAACATCATCATGTAAAATCAAAATGTCTGACTATGGTTGACCTTAACCACTTGGAATTGTTTACACAATGAGTAGTGAACAGTAGCGATTATTGACCGAGGGAATAATTGTTGAATGATGGACTGAATGATTAATTTACATTCGACATTGATTAGACAAGTGACCCTTCTCGACTCAAAATAATGTCTGACAATTGTTTAAACATTGACTCATACTACTGAAATGTTTGAACAAATGTTACCTACCTTTAAATAGATTCTACTTCGATAGATAGTTCAAATCTAAGGGATTATTCAATTACTCAAATGGAATAATATGCTGAATAAATTATTTAAATAATCTAAATAATAATTAACTATATGACAATATGTCAAATGTACGATTATTGTTATGTAACATTCGTGAGATAACTTGATTCCATTGATTTGTACCATTTGAATAATTGATTCATACAGTTGAATGATAATGGAATATACTAAGTAATAGAATAAGATTGTATTAATTATATAAGCAAATAATGACATGTAATGAATGATAATGGTTATTCGCAATATATTATGTGAGACAGAAAATGAATGAATCTCTTAATGAATGGAATAAGTGTGACTGACACGCGCCACACCTGTTCGGATACTATGTATATATGAAGTTTATGACAGGTAGCCATAAAGCCATGAAGCCATAAAGCCATAAAACCATAAAAGCACCTTTTCTTATGGCACGGGCCTCCTTTCAAAGAGACAAGACTCTATATCAATTCGTCAAATTTCTTCATTTCTGAATTTCTCACGAGCCAATTCACAATAGAATGATTATATTAGAAACTCTTATACATGAAGTAGAATGAAAAAACAAGCACATCTGTTCTTGTCATAAATTTCAAGTACGAAAAGAAACGTGGTCTCCATTGTCTGGAAAATTCGAAGACATATGCAGGCAGAATGTGAGAAAAGGATTGAGTGGAACCTAGGAATAACGTTTGAAGGTAGTATATGACAGAATGGAATATTCTTCGAAGTAAATTAAACAAATTGATTGTCGAACACGTTCATCTAAATTGATAGATCATTGTTTCGAATTATTGAAGAATGAGTTATACGAAACTTATAGAGTCAATAATCAGTATTGGAAATTCCCTTCCATAAGCTTGAAATATTGCATAGAATTATAGTATAAGGAAAAACCATACTACTAAATGTACATTCGAATTATAATAAGATATAATCATATAATAATCATGACTATCAAAATTCATTGCACAAGTGAAATTCGAATAAGAAGAAGCATAAAAGAGAATCGAAGAGAAAGGATGTTTAGACTACTAGATAAGATGCTCTTCTTGAGGAATCACGTGGGCAATGCATGATCTCCGAAACTCTTGCATGAAGCTTGCGAGTGGAAGAGAGAAGAAGAATAAGTCGCACCAAGACGCACTCTATAGCAGAAGTACGTTTCGTTGTCACAGCATGTTTCAACGAGCACAAGTTACGCCGCGATCTTCGACTTGCAAAGACGTTTTCAATATACTTCCCTTTGTAACGAGTTTTATACATCCATACAGTTTCAAATAATTCCCTACAAAGAAATCGTGAATAAGAAAAAGGAATAATAAGTAACAAGTTCCCGTTGTAACTAAATAAAATAATAATTGATACACTTGAATAAAATTACTAAGTAAATCCATGGAGAATGTCTCATTCAATTGGATAGATTGAATCTCAGTGTTGAAAGTTTGTTTTAGAAATGAAATTGTCAGTTAAATATAAGTGAAAGTGAAAAAGAAGAGTTGTTCTTGAAGTTCGACAACCTACCTTGATATTATCTCCTATCCATACCATCCAATCGTTCCGAGAATTGATTGATATCCAAAGAACAAAGGGACGTATCACAGAGGACCTCCTTCGAACAGCCTTCGAACCTGAAATAGTAAGTAAAATTTTAATTATTGTGAAGTAATTATAATTTGCAGAGATAGTTGTTTGGAATAAACTGACACTATATACGCTACCTTATTTTCCCCTAACCATGTGTCAAGGGTTTTACACAACTATAATTACGTTGATTATTATCATTCTCACAGTTTGTTTGATTATGTGCTGATATGATATTGAAATAGTCAGTGTGATAGTTTTTATAAAAAACTTTTTCAGTGACGTACTGGGAAGAGTAACAGTAGAGTTTTGAGATGGAATAGTTTGGTTTACCTGAAACAGAAAGAGTGAAATTAAAATTATAATAAACGAATTATATTGCATAAAATTTCATATCACAAATAAAGAAAATACGATTTGCTCCATCCAGGACGTCACACTATACCTTTAATTGTTACTAACCCATCAGCAATTTCTGGTATTTCTTGATTTAATAATGCCTCTAAAAAGCCTTCATGAGTCCTAGAAAGAATAATTTGACGTCCATCATCAGAGCGCTCAACAGTCTGTATATAAGTTTTAACCTTATCGGCTTCACGAAATGATTCACCACCGGTTGAATTTCGTAATGGAAGATATGCCTTAGTGCCATTCATGTCTATAATAAGATCTGAATATTCTACTTGTTTAACAATACCATACCTGATTTCTCCCACCTTATATTTGAATTCCTCATATTGCTTTTTTGACTCTTCATCTTTAATTATTTGAGCAATTTTTTGCTGGGCAATTCTTGCTGGAGCAAGATCAGTGTTAAGAGAGAGTAATTCACTAACAGTATCTCCGATTTTTGCATCTTCTTTTATTAATTTGGCTTGTGTCAGCGTAATTGATTCATACTCAGTATTCTCTTCTCTATTTGATTCGTCATCAATAACATTGAGTTTTCTGTATGAAGTGACTTTGCCTGTGTTTCTATCTATATTAACTACAATTTTACTTTTGCTACCATATTTTTGATAAGCCACTGCTCCTATAGCACTTCCTAGTGCCTTTATCACAACATCAAAATGTAAACCTTTTTGAAGTGAAAGCTCTCCTGCTGTTTTTATCACGTCAAGGCTTCCAACTATGTTATTCTTGTTACTTTTCTGCTTAACACTGCTTTTACGATTAGCAATCATAATAGATATATCCAATCTAATTAGTTATAATTATAGCTCCAACGGGCAAAGAACACTATCATAAATGTTAAATGCTTGCTAATTCAAGTCAAGTTTTTTCATGTCTTTGTATAACAAGCAACGCAGCAGTAAAGAATAAAGTTAAAACCGTTGCAACCAATATTCCACTTGCTATGGTTGTTGAAACGCAACCCACCACTGGCTTGATGGGGCATCATATGTGATTTGTAGCGTAAAAAAATTGATATTTAACCTGGTAATCATCGGTATTAAACCAAGAACTGTGGTTGAAACGGTAAGCAATATTGGCCTAACGCGAGAAATTGCAGCGTTTACTACACATCGCTTGATGTCATTTTTGTGTACCTTGATTTGGTGATGAGAGGCATCAAGTAATAGTATGTTATTATTCACTATAATTCCTGCCAAAGCAATCATCCCTACTCCACACATAACAACTACGAAAACTTGTTGGATAAGAAAGAAAACAAAAAACACACATGTTGTGGATAAAAACACTGCTGTCATTACGATAAATGAATGGTATACATTATTAAACTGTGTCACTCATACCAATATCATGAGTGTAATCGCTAATATAAAAGCCTTTAACAAAAATGCTCCTGATTTTTGTTGATCTCCTTTGTCGCCTTTAAAATCAATTTTTACTCCCTTGTCCCAATCCTGGGCAATAGAATTCTGAATGAACTCTACTCTTTCATCAACAAGATAGCCAGTATCAACGTCAGCAGAGATTGTCACTATGCGTAATCCATCAATCCTGTTTAGTTTGTTCACCTTTTTTTCGGGGGCATATTTTACTATATTGCTCATAGGATACGGGTCATTAACTGTATTGATAAAAAGATTGTCTATAGTTTTCATGTTGCGATCCTTTCCAGGGAAACGGAGTACAATATCGATTTCTTCATCCGTGTTATTTGGTCTATATTTTCCAATCAACACTCCATTTCTAACCATCTTTATAAAATCGCCAATGGTTGCAACACTTACTTCAGAGCTTGTAGCCTTGCTCTTATCAACACTCATATTCCACTCTATTTCAGGTGCTGATCTGCTATCTTGAATATTTATGAACCCGGATGAAGGTTGGTTCATAATTTCTAGAATTTTTTCTGCTACTAAATTCAAACTGGATACACTCCCGCTGAGGTTAATTTGTATTGGCATGTCAGCCGACGGTCCTGGCTTTTCCTCTTGAACATTAATTATTATTCCTTTCATGTCTTACACACTGCTCCTTATATCATTTAGTATGTGCTTAGCTTTGCGCCTGAAGCACCAATCCATGAGTTCTAGTTGTATTCTGGCGATAACGTTGTCTGAAAATGCTCCTGATCTAGCGTAAGGAACATGAATTTCTTTTTCAATGCTCGAAATGCGTTCTTCCACTTCTTTGAGTATCAGATCTCGTTCTTTAGCTGATAAGCTCTCTTTTGGTTTAACACTGATTAAAATATTATCTGAATCCACTTTATAATGAGTAGATTTTTAGGGGCGATTTTCAGAGGACGGGGTGTAGTCAGAGAGCTGAGAGAGACTCACGGAGGTACGTTACAATATCGATAGATATATTTTTCGATTTTCGGTCGCAGACAAAATGATACAAAAAGATATTACAATATAATATAAGAATGGTTTCTTACCGCTAGTGGTTTGTGTGTATATAATGTGTAGGAGTGTCGTGAGTGTGGTCGTTTCGTCTCGTCTTCCGGCTGGCAGGGCCTGATAGCTGTTCTGCGGGGTCGCCGTGGAGGTACGAGTGGCTGCGAGTCGGTCCTTAGTCCAGGAATTCACTGGGAGTAGTTTAGATACCTCGTGGTGTTTGGCTGAGGAGTAAACTTCACTTCTCTCAATTTGGATGGCCTCGTAGGGCGTACGAATAAAGGGGCTATTCAATAGCTGGTTTGTCGAGTACCGGTAACGAACTGTGAATTCCCGCCTGGACTCATCACTCGTCTCGCCGCTCCTGCCCCCTCTACCTCCTTGTCGGTGCCCCCCTCTACTCTCTTCGTAACGCTTACGTTACACTCCCCCCCCCCTCCACGGTGGGACGAAGCGTGAGCGAAGTGTTCCTCCGCCAGTTGTAGGCCCCTTGTTTGTTTGTTCTGTCTATGTCTTGGGTGTTGTGTTTCCCTGCCCCCTGTGTGTGTTTCTTATTTCTATGTTTTCTTTACAGTGTTTACTTAAGCTATGTGTACTCTAGTTTTCTATTTGGTTTCGTTTATTATTTCTAATGTACTCTCTACATGGTGTATTTAACAAAAAAAATATTTTCTCTTTTTTTTTCTTTGGCTTTATCTAATCTATTCTTATTTTCTATTTCGTTGTTTGTGTTTGTTCTTGTTCTGTTCGCTATTTGTGTAGTGTGTGTGTGCGTGTTTATTCCTTTTTCCACATTTGTTCCTGTGTGTGTGTCTTCACTTTACAATCGTCTGTGTGGGTGTGCATGTTCTTTTTCTACATTTGTTCCTCGTCTTTTTCTACGTGTTCACATTTTTGTGTGGGTGTGTTTGTGTTTGCTTATACTACCTTCGTTTGTCTTAGTCTATTCTTACTAACAAGTGTTGATATTGATCAGAAGAAGAAGAAAAATTTTTTTAATAACAAAAAGGAAATGTTTCTAGGCGTGTGCATCCCCGCATGCGTCCATGTATTTTGTGCCGTTTTCATTTTCTCGTTCCCTCCATTTCTCCAATTTTGGTCTGTCTCTCTGTCTTCCGTCTCGTTGTTCAGTTCTTCGATAATTTTTGTCAGTCTTGTCTTTTTCTGTTTAAACTTGTCTACGTATATTGAAAATACTTCTAACATCATCTCTACTTGTTCTTCTGTTGCGTCTTCTGGTCTAGGTATTTTTACATTGTTTACTGTTACTTGTATTTCTGGTTCCTGTCGTCTGTTTGTCTGTGTGTGTATGTCCGTTTGGTTTGTTCTCGTTTGTGTCTGTCCATCTCTTTGGTTTTTGGTTTTGTACTCGTGTGTGTTTCGTTCCGGTGTTTTATGTGTGTATTTGTCTGTCTGTGTTCTTTTATTCTCTCTCCGTGTATATGTTTGTGTCCTTTTGTTTTCTGTTGTTTGAAGTTCCGCGTTTCGTGATGTTATTTGTTTGTTCTCTGTTTGTGTTTCCTGTGAGCGTCCCCCTATTACTGCGTATTCCGTTTGTGTGTTTCTCGAGTGTTTCCTCTTCCTGTATGATTCTGTTTGAGTTGTATTTTTGTGTTTGTGTATGGGTTCCGTCAGTGCTGTTAGGTATTGTGTGTTGTGTGTTGTGGTTTTTGTCGGTAGTGGTGACTTCCATTTCCCTATTGGGTCTTCACGTGTTGGGTTGGATAGTAATGTCCTTCTTTGTTGTGTTTGCTCCCATTCTTTCCGTTTGGGGCATCCTCTTGTGTGTCGGTCCATGTGTTCTTTTGCCACTTCGTTTCTGCAGTACCTGCATTGTATCCGTGTGTCCATTTTTGCTGTTTGTTCCCTGAAACAAGAGTATTTTGTTGTTTGCGTATGTTTGTTTTGTACCATCCTAGGGGTGGTTTGCGTTGTCGCCGAGTTCGTATCTGTCGGTTCTGTCTGTGTCGCTCGTGACCACGAGTTTGGTTCTGTTGCCAGTATTCTTTGTTGTCTCTCTGTCCACTGGCTTGGTCCTTGTCTGTTTTCGTTTGGTGGTCTGTCTTGTCTCTTCGTCGGGGTTGGTTGTGCGTTGGTTCTACCGCAGGTTAGTATGTGGGTTCGTAAGTATGAGGTTGTGCATTGGCTTCCGCATTTCGGGCAAATCGAAAACATGTTGTCCGTCTGTAACGTAAAGGGTTTGGGGTAATTATTTCCATTTAGTTTCGGTTATTCTGGTATTGTTATTCATAAAATCTTTTTAGGTCTTGAATGTGTATTTTTCTGATAGAGTTTCCCTGTCTATTTATTAATTCACATACTAGTGGCGAGTATTTTTTTATGATTGTGTATGGGCCTGTGTATTTTTTGTCTCATTTACTTGTTGTCCCTTTCGGTTTCGAGGATAGTGTGTGGTTCAACTTTAATACTCTATCCCCTATTCTGAATTCTGTGTTTCTTCTGCGTAAATTATAGTGATGTGTTTGTTTTTCGTTTGCTTCTAGTAAGTGTTTTTGTACTTCTACTTTAATTATTTTTAGTTTCTTTAGCCTGTCTGTCCAGTGATTTATGTCTGTGTTTTCTATTTCTTGTGTGTTTTCTACGTCGTGTTTGAATGATTGTAGTGGTGTGAGTTCCCTGCCTAGGTTTACGAATGCTGGTGTGTATTTTGTGGAGCTGTGTTTACTTGTGTTTATCGCGAATTGTATGTCTTCTATGTGTTCGTCCCAATCTTTATGGTTCTTGTCTACCAACGTTCTTATTATTGCGTTGATTGTTCTGTTCGTTCGTTCTACTGGGTTTGCTTGGGGGTGGTGGTATGGTGGGGTTGTTGTGTGTCTGACACCTAGTGTTTCTGTTAGTTTTCCCATGAGTTTGTTTACAAATGGTTGTCCGTTATCTGTTATTATTATTCTTGGCGTCCCCCATCTTGAAATTAGTTGTGATTTTACTATTTTCTGTACTGTTTCTGCGTTTGCTTTCTTCATTGGGGCTATTTCTGTCCATTTGGTGTATAAGTCTGTTATTACTAGGATGTATTGGTGTTTGTTCTTTGTCATTGGTTTTGGACCCTCATGTCCATTGCCACGACTGTCCAAGGTTCTTCAATTATTCTGTGTCCCATGTATCCGATGGGTTTTTGTTGTTCTATCTTTGACATTTGGCATTCGTTACATTTCTTCACGTAATTTATGGTGTCCCTATATATCCCTGGCCAGAAGTAGTATTTCGCTATCCTCATGTATGTTTTCTCTATTCCCAGGTGGCCTGATTGTGGTGTGTCGTGATTCTCTGTCAGTATTCTGTTTTGTAGTTTTTTCGGTATCACAAGTTTCCATGGGTTGTTATCCGGCAGTAGTTCTGTGTGTAGGGGGTCTGGTCTGTAGAAGTATAGGTTGTCATTTATTATCGTCCAGTTTTTGTTTTTGTTTGGGTGCTTTTGTGTTTGTTCCTTCTCATATTCGTACCATGTGTCCGTTTGTTCTGTTATGTGTGCTACTTCTTCTGTGTCCTTGTGTAATCGTGATAGTGCGTCTGGTACGTAATGTTCTTTCCCTTTCCTGTGGATTATGTCGTAGTTATGGTATTGTAGTTCTAAGGCCCATCTTCCTAGTCTGCCCGTGGGGTTTTTGAAGTTATGTAGCCATTTCAATGATGCGTGGTCCGTTACTACTGTGAATTTTTCTCCTTCGATGTACGGTCTGAATTTCTCTATGGCCCACTTTACCGCTAGGCATTCTTTTTCTGTTCCGGAATAATTCTTTTCCGCGTCGTTTAATGTTCTGCTGGCATATGCTATTACGTGTTCTTTGTCCTCGTGTTTTTGTGTTATCATTGCTCCTAGTCCTGTGTTACTTGCGTCCGTGTGTATGAAGAATGGTTTTGTGAAGTCTGGGTGTTTGAGTACAGGTGGGGTCGTCAGTACGTGTTTAATTTCATCTAGTGCTCTGTTTTGTGTTTCTCCCCATTTTTCTTTGCAGTTTCCTTTGAGTAATCTGCTAATTGGTTCTGTTTTCTGTGCGAAGTTTGGAATGAAGCGTCTGTACCAGGATGTCATTCCTATGAGTCTGCGTATTTGTCTGAGTGTCTTAGGTGGTGTGTAGTTGAGTATTGGTTGTATTTTATCCGTATCTATTTGTAGTCCGTCTCTGTCTACTATGTATCCCAAGTATTTTACTTGCGTGCATCCGAATTCGCATTTTTCCCTATTTATTGTCAGTTTAGCATCTCAAATTTTTCCCAGTATTGTCTTTAGCCAGTGTAGGTGTTCCTCGAGTGTTTTTGTGACTATGATTATGTCGTCCAAGTATGAAAAAGCATATGGTTCCGAGCCTGGGCCTATAAGTCTGTCCATGGGTCTTTGGAACGTCGCTGGTGCGTTTGTCAGTCCGTATGGCATTCTTCTGAATTGAAATAGTCCTTTTCCTGGGACTGTGAAAGCCGTGATGTGTCTGCTGTCCTCGTCTAGGGGTGTTTGGAAATATGCTTGGCTCAGGTCTATTTTTGAAATGTAGTTTGCTGTGTGTAGTTTGCCTAGTATGTTTGTCATGTTGGGTATGGGGTATGCGTCTTCTTTTGTCTTGTTATTCACATCCCTAAAATCTATGCAGAATCGATATTTGTTGCTCGGTTTTCTCACCATTAAAACTGGACTGGACCAGTTACTGTTTGAGGATTCTATTATATCTTCGGTTAACATTTTATTCATCCCTTCGTGCATGTGTTGTAGTATTTTGGGTGATGTCTTGTAAGGTTTTTGTTTTTTCGATTCGTTCTTTTCTAGTTCTATTTTGTGCTTGACTAGTTCTGTGTGTTGTAATGTGCCGCCTGTGTTTTTTTGTGTAAATTCTTGTACTATTCTATCGATTTGCTTTCTTTCGTATTCTTCCAATTCTTTTATGCCACTAACGAATTCTATTTCTTGTTTCTGGGTATTCGTTCCGTGTCGCATCTCCTCTACTTCCTTTTCATCTAGTATTGGAGCGTTTGGGTATAGTTTTGTGTTTGCTTCAATCTTGGGTGTTGGTAATAGTACTTTTCTTCTACGTGTGCTGTGTTGTTGTGTGTTGTCCGTTTTTTTATTTTGCTTGTTTTAGTGTTTCGTGTTTCGTTCCCCTTTGTTTCTTTTTGTTTTAAGTGTTCCTTCAGTTTGTTCTCGTTGGATGTAATTGTTGTTTTCATTTTTTTTAAACTATCTATTCCTAATATAAGTGTGTATTGTAAGGTCGGCGCTATTCGTATTGTCAGTTCGTATGGTTTTCCATGTACTGATACTGTTGGTTTTATTGTTCCTATTATTTCCGCCTCCGATCCGTCTGCTGTTATTACTGTTGCTTTTTCCGATTTGTGTATTTTTATTCGTTGTTCTTCGAGCATTCCCATGATTTCTATGTTTGCGTATGTATGTGTGGATCCTGTGCCTATTAGTGCGCTTGTTATTCTATTCCCTATCTGTACTTCTATGTATGGTCTTGGGTCATGTTCCTTGTCTATCGTAATATTATATGTTCGGGTGTTTGTGTTGTGTTCTTTAAGGGGGTTTCTTCCACCCGTTTTTGCCCCCTAGTTGGTTTTTTCGATTATTCGGGCAGTTTATCTTCCAATGTCCTTGTTGGCCGCACTTAAAACATCCTTTTGGGATTGTTCCCGTGTTTGTGTTGGTGTTTTGTCGGGTATTAATTTGGGTCCCTGTCGTTCTCATCCTTTGGTTTCCTCCATGCTGTGTATTTGATGGGTATGTGGGTGTTGGTAATAGTGGTGTGTTTTGGTTCCAAAATGGACTTCTTTGTGTGTACGTGTTATCGTACCTTGGTGTTGTTCTTGGTTTCGTGTTTTGTTTCCCTGAGTCATTTGTGTGTGTTGCCCATTCCTGTTTCCCTTGTTTTATTGCTTCTAGTGTTTTTGCCTTTCTTTCTAATTCTTCAAATGTGTCAAATTCTCCTCTTTTCATATATGAGTTGTATTCTAATTGTAAGTTTTTGTATGCTTTGTTTAATTGTGTATTTAGGGGGTATGGTGGCCAAATTTTGTTCATTATTGTTCTGAATCTTATTAGGTATTTTGTAATATTTTTATCTTTTTGTTGTGTACACCTTTTCAATTTTTCCTCCAATCTTTCTGTGTAATCATGTGGGAAGAATGTTTCCCTGAAATCTTTTTCAAATTCTTGTAAGTTTTCCCATTTCCTATGATTTAGTGTATGCCACTCGTATGCTATGTTGTGCAATATTTGTGGTAGTAGTAATAGTATTTCCCTGTCTGTGAATGTGTATGTATTTTGGTATTGTGCTAATTTCAATAAAAATTGTTCGGGGTCTTCGGTTTCGTTCCCGTTGAATTTTATATTCAAATTTGTCACCGGTAGGCGTGGTTTTCGTAGGATTTTTTTGTTCCCTGTGTTATATGTTTGTATCCTATATGTGTCGTTCCGTATAAGTTTCCTCTTCGCTTGTGGCTGTGTAGTTCTGTCTTTGTGTAGTTGTGTGCCTGTATTCCGCGGGTATGTATGTTTCGTTGTGTCTGCTTTGTCTATTCATTTTGTGTTTGATTTTTGAATTAATTTAGCCTTGATATTGTGTTGTGTAATTTTCTCGGCGTTTGTGTGTATGTGCTATGTGTCTGTTTTCTTTTGATTGATCCGATTTTAATCTGTCTCGTTTTTGTGCTTTGTAATTTTGTACTTTGTAAATTTCGTCAGTGATATTCGAGATGACCTTTGTCGATATATTGTATCGTATGTTATGTGTTACGTTTCTGATTGTATGTGTGTATGTGTATAAGCGTGTGATTCGTTCGTCTTTTGTATGGTTTGTGTGTCCAGTACTGTGTGTAGTTATTTTGATGATTCTGTCACTTCCTAATTTCTATTTAATATTTCGTCTTATTACTTTCAGGTTATTCGTCTTTTCTGTGGAATTCGAATTAATCGATTGATCCGTTTGTATGTGTTCTCTTATACTTTGTTTCGACTCAGGAATGCTGTCTGTCTCCCGTCTTATCGCGTCAACGATACTCTACTCCACGTTCAAGATTATTCTTCTTCTTGCGCGCAGAGTTGTGACGTCCTGGATGGAGCAAATCGTATTTTCTTTATTTATAATATGAAATTTTAATCAATATAAATCGTGTATTATAATTCAATTTCACTCTTTCTGTTTCAGTTAAACCAAACTATTCCATCTCAGAACTCTACTGTTACTCTTTCCAGTACGTCACTGAAAAAAGTTTTTGATAAAAACTATCACGCCGACTATTTCAATATCATATGAGCACATGATCAAACAAACTGTGAAAATGATAATAATCAACGTGATTATAGTTGTCTAAAACCCTTGACACATGGTTAGGGGAAAATAAGGTGGCGTATATAGTGTCAGTTTATTCTACACAACTATCTCTGCAAATTATAATTACTTCACAATAATTAAAATTTTACTTACTGTTTCAGGTTCAAAGGCTGTTCGAAGGAGGTCCTCTGTGGTACGTCCTGTCAATGAAAATGAAAATCCAAGTCCGTGGATTGGAGAAGAATTGAATCTTTTATGAGTATGTGGTACTCGCGGTAGTTTGATTATATATGGTTCAAATTCCGCAGGTGCTCGTATTCTCAATCGATGCATACAGCAATTTCAAACATCCAGACAATAATCCTCCAGACAATAATACAACCCGTGTCATGTCCAGATTATGCTCTTATCACAAACGAAATTAAAATTTGGAATAATTCTACACTGAGTGATTGCAAAATTCACTTGAAATCTCAATTTTCCACTGATCCATCAAAGTTGACTAGTTTTATATATATGTATAGATCATCAATGCAAGTCTGATTTATTATCTTAACTTCACGAATATGAACTTAACACAAAAAAAAATACTTTGTTCTTTGAATATTAATCAATTCTCCAAGCGATTGGATAGTATGGATAGGAGATAGTATCAAGGTATGTTGTCGAACTTGAAGAAAAACTCTTCCTTCTCACTCCCACTTATGCTTAACTGACAATTTTATTTCCAAAACAAACTTCCAACACTGACATTCAATCTGTTCAAGTGAATCGAACAATTCTCCATGGATTAACTTAGTAATTTTATTTGAGTATGTTAATTATTATTTTATTTAGTTTCAACGGGAACTTGTTACTTATTATGTCTCCTCCTCATTCACGATTTCTTTGTAGTGAATTATTTGAAACTGTATGAATGTATAAAACTCGTTACAAAGGGAAGTATATTGAAGACGTCTTTGCAAGTCGAAGATCGCGGTGTAACTTGTGCTCGTTGAAACATGCTGCGACAACGAAACGTACTTTTCCTATAGAGTGCGTCTCGGTGCGACTTATTCTTCTTCCCTCTTCCACTCGCAAGCTTCATGCAAGAGTTTCGGAGATGATGTATTGCCCACGTGATTTCTCAAGAAGAGCATCTTATCTAGTAGTCCAAACATCCTTTCCCTTCGATTCTCTTTTATGCTTCTTCTTATTCGAATTTCACTTGTGCAATGAATTTTGATAGTCATAATTATTATATGATTATATCTCATTATAATTCGAATGTACATATAGTAGTATGGTTTTTCCTTATATTATAATTCTATGCAATATTTCAAGCTTATGGAAGGGAATTTCCAATACTGATTATTGACTCTATAAGTTTCGTATAACTCATTCTTCAATAATTCGAAACAATGATCTATCAATTTAGATGAACGTGTTCGACAATCAATTTGTTTAATTTACTTCGAAGAATATTCCATTCTGTCATATACTACCTTCAAACGTTATTCCTAGGTTCCACTCAATCCTTTTCTCACATTCTGCCTGCATATGTCTTCGAATTTTCCAGACAATGGAGACCACGTTTCTTTTCGTACTTGAAATTTATGACAAGAACAGATGTGCTTGTTTTTTCATTCTACTTCATGTATAAGAGTTTCTAATATAATCATTCTATTGTGAATTGGCTCGTGAGAAATTCAGAAATGAAGAAATTTGACGAATTGATATAGAGTCTTGTCTCTTTGAAAGGAGGCCCGTGCCATAAGAAAAGGTGCTTTTATGGTTTTATGGCTTTATGGCTTTATGGCTTTATGGCTACCTGTCATAAACTTCATATATACATAGTATCCGAACAGGTGTGGCGCGTGTCAGTCACACTTATTCCATTCATTAAGAGATTCATTCATTTTCTGTCTCACATAATATATTGCGAATAACCATTATCATTCATTACATGTCATTATTTGCTTATATAATTAATACAATCTTATTCTATTACTAATTATAATATATTCCATTATAATTTAACTGTATGAATCAATTATTCAAATGGTCCAATTCAATGGAATCAAGTTATCTCACGAATGTTACATAACAATAATCGTACATTTGACATATTGTTATATAGTTAAATATTGATTATTTAAATAATTTATTTGACATATTATTCCATTTGAGTAATTGAATAATCCCTTCGATATGAACCATCTATTGAAGTAGAATCTATTTAAAGGTAGGTAACATTTGTTCAAACATTTCAGTAGTATGAGTCAATGTTTAAACAATTGTCAGACATTATTTTGAGTCGAGAAGGGTGACTTGTTCAATCAATGTCGAATGTAAATTAATCATTCAGTCCATCATTCAACAATTATTCCCTCGGTCAATAATCGCTACTGTTCACTACTCATTGTTTAAACAATTCCAAGTGGTTAAGGTCAACCATTGTCAGACATTTTGATTTTACATGATGATGTTATTGTTTGAACAATGTTAGTCATCTCCCATACCCATTCATCATACAGAAATTCGTAAATGTTTATCTGAGTTAATTACTGTGATTTCTTCTAATTCTACGATAGGGGTTTGAATTTTCACATCCTCGGACGTGGTATTAGCGATTTTGAATAAGGCTTTTCCCTCTCTATTCTTCACAAGGGCTTGCCCGTATATGACTCCCTTTTGAATCATATGATTCTCTATAAATCCCTCATCTATCTCAGGATTGCATATTATTCCCTCTATTGTTGATATGGATCTCGCGGGTAATATAACATTATTTTCATTGAGGAAGGGTATAACAAACTCTTTGTTTTGCATATGATTTTTCTTGAAATTCATTATAATTTCGTTCTGTTTCAAAAAGGGAATTCCAAGTAAACCATCAGTTGGGATTGATGTGTTATCATTAATGAGATGAAAATTTATTCTTTTATTCAATAAGTTGACTTCTACTGTTCCCAATGTAAAGATTTTTGTAGGATTTATTCCCATGAGAGTTATTTTCTCTTGTGAGTTTATACTATCAGAAGTTCCCGTGTATTTTGACATTTTCAATAAGTTCACTTCAGCACCTGAATCTATCATCAATAATAGTTTATTTTTATCTTGTTTCAGGCACACTCTGGGCACAGTGAGTGCATTTATCCGAAAGACGTGCTCGGTCTTCCCATCATTGAGCTTTCGACGATATTCCCTATGGGCTCCTGTGTTGAACTGGGATGCGTCTCTATACTGGTCACCCGTCGAGCATCCCCTTCGTTCGGATGATTTGTTATATAACGAGTTTTTCAGTAGGTAAATGACGAAAAATCCCGTTATATACGTAAAAGAAAATGAAGTACTTTCCCAACCGGAGTGGCTCGATTGGAAAAGCGAGTGGGTACCCGCTCCTGGTTTTAAGCTCTCGATAAGATATAAATTCTCTTATCTTGCACCCCCAGTGTAGTGGTTGAAGGTTAAAGTGGAAGAAATTTAGATGTGGAGGATTTCGTTCTACAAATGCTTTATTCCATTCAAAGAATCCATGGAAAACATGAAACAGATGAGATTTCGTTTATAAACCTTAATAATAATAATTGTTTCTATTACAGATGATTCTAAGAGAGTTTTCGAGAGGAAACTCGTAATGTACAAAGGTTGAAAGTATATAATTTTATTCCAGATGATTCTGCAAGAGTTTTCGGAACGAAACTCGTAATGTACAATGAATGAAAACCGAATATGTACTTATTTCAGATGGAACTACGAGTTTTTTACAGAAAGAACCTCGTAATGTACAAATATTGAAAGTATATAATTTGATGATAGATGTTTCTAACGAGTTTTTCGGAACGAAACTCGTAATGTACACTGAATGAAAACCGAATGTGTACTTATTTCAGATGGAACTACGAGAGTTTTTCAGAAAGAAACTCGTAATGTACAATGAATGAAAACCAAGCAAATTCCCTCGGAGTCGTGTATACCGTGTGTATAGAGGAGGAGGAAGAAAGAACTAATATATTTTTCTCTTCTCTTTTTGCTCTTGACTCACCGTGGTGGGAAAGACGAGTACACGTTAGGTACTTCTTTCCGATCAAAAGGCAACGAGGTGCTGGTTACTTCTGATGGTCCCCCTGTCTCTCTCTCTCTCTCTCTTTTGGACGAAGATTGCAGACGTGCTGGTTCACGATTAAAAATTTTTCGCGATTTGAATGCCCAAAAAGAATTAGTCGATTACACTGAACTTCACTGATTTTATTATAACGGAAAAAAAACACTGATTCTATTCGCGAATCTCGGTTGGAGTATAAACTTATTCTACAAAGTCACGTTTCACTAAGTGGCAATCGTGGTATCGTGGCAATAAGGCAAAAGGAATAATTTTTTTTGAGAAACGTTGCGTTGGAAAAAATTATTGAACATGAGTTTCCTACGAAAGACGCCGTGAAACCTTCCAAAGGAACACACTTTTACGATTTATTGCGAACTTGAAGTATGTAATCGTCAACTTGGCCTCAATCGTATCCTCGTTTCTACCCTCTTGCGGAAAAGGACGTACTTGTCTTCGCGTATGGAAAATCGGCTGCTCAACAAAACTTTCGCGTAACGAATCTCGGTTGGAGTATAAACTTATTCTACAAAGTCACGTTTCACCAAGTGGCAATCGTGGCTAAGGCAAAAGGAATGATTTTTTTGATAAACGTTGCGTTGGAAAAAATTATTGAGCATGAGTTTCCTACAAAAGACGCCGTGGAACCTTCCAAAGGAACACACTCTTACGATTCATTGCGAACTTGAAGCATGTAATCGTCAGCTTGGCCTCAATCGTATCCTCGTTTCTACCCTCTTGCGGAAAAGGACGGACTTGTCTTCGCTTATGGAAAATCGGCTGCTCAACAAAACTTTCGCGTAACGAATCTCCCGATTTTCCATTGACCGTCCTATTTACGTGTTTTCCATCTGGGTGATGGAACACGCCAGATCCTGGCAAGAGGGGTTTTTCTGCCGACTCAACTGCCTGATCAGCAGTGATTAGTCAACTTGGTATTCGTGAAGAGAGAGAGACACGGGTATATGGGTACCGTGAACAAAGATAGCCAATTCGCGGGCCTTGAAAATATGCATCGATGTGGACATCGATGCGAGCTCTGACCTAGATTTCTTTCTTCCTGCTCAGCGTTTTGTTTGAGCGTACATTTATTTCTCACGTGCTATGGGTCGATATATGTATATGTTCAAATATATATATTCTAAATAATGTTTGCGACCCGACTTCCCTTTGATTCGGAATAGGCCACGCACCGAAACACAGGCGGGAATAGGGGATGTATTCTTCTGTGTTCCGGGAGCGAGATCCATCGTCACGTAACAGATTCATTCCGGTTCCCGAGTTATTTTTGTATTTCAAAGCTCTACATTCTTCTATTGTATGACCTAATTTTTTACAATATTTACATGATGTTTAGAGTCATATTGATTGTAATTCGGTTTTACGTTGGTTTGAAAAGTACTTTGAACGTTAAATGAATCATTCCTTTGGTTTCTATCATTATTTGTTCGATTTTTATTCAAAAATCTATCATCCCCATTACCTGTATGTTGATTCGAACCAAATTTGTTATTGAAATATCCTTGAACTTGATTTCGCGGAAAAGCTCTGCCCTGTGCAAAAGCTTTATTGTCTGTATATGTGTTGTTCTTTGAGAAATAATTATTATTTTGACTATGATTCGGTTGAAAATTCTTAGAATTAAAATCCTTCTGATCATTCCTTGGTCGTGATTCAAAATTATTCCGAAAAGCTTTACCTGAGTTAAGAGGACTCTTATTTGTCCATGGAAATTTCAAAGAATCCCTTTCCATTTCCTTTTCTACTCCAACAGCTGATGAAGTTGCTTGAGAAAAATCATCATATCTTTGTGTTCCCATCCGAATTCTAAGATCAGGGTTTAATACCCGAATAAAATTTTCTAACATTGCATTTGACAACCTAACATCAGGAATCATTGGTACTTGGAGCTTGGAATTTTCGTGTTCTATTTCGAATTTAATATTTTTGATCCTATTCACAAAATCTAATACACTTTCTCCCCTTCTTCGTGTTATTTCTCCCAAATTCCCTAAACAATGTTCAACTGTTTTTTACAACAACCAAAAGCTGACTGGAGCTTATTACATAAGGTGTCTAAATCTTGAATAACTTCGCCTTCTATTGCATCATAAGCTAAACCGTTCAATTTCGTTTTTATCCAACATACCAAGTCATATTCTAAATTTTCAGGAGTCAGGCTTCTCGCTCGTTTACAACAGCGGATAAAATGAATTACTGACATGTTCCTCCCGTTGAAGCTCGGTACGACATTTATTACATCTTTGATTTTGAATTGTTGTTGTAAGTTCGGTACACTGTGACCACTCACTCGTGCTTCCCTATGAGAGTTTCGACTTACTTCTTCGATATGATTATTTCGCGACCCGATATTCATTCTACTGCGATTTTGTTGGGTTTGCTCTGTGATATCTTCTACTTGGCCTATCAAAGTTCTGACTTTATTCGTTAAGTTCTGTACCTGTGTTCTTATCTCCGTGTCTTGGGTTGGATTCTGTATCGATTCTGTATGCTTAGTCCTTTCTAATTCTGCCCTAAGTTTTTCAATTTCTTCTCTAGCCATATGCTCCATTTGTTGTTGTTTTTGTTGAAAATCTAATATTTTTTGTTGTAATTCTATTTCTTTTTGTTGCAACAAATTGCCACATTGGGTCAATTTTTGTTTCATTTTTTCCAGTTCTTCCTCCATTTTCATAAAAGAAGATCGTGTAACAGGCATATACTTTGAACTTCACTTGCAAGCTCAACACAGATGAATATGTTGTTTACTGAATTTATAAATTTCACCACTCTTCAAATTTTGGTTAAATTAGATAAATCTTTCAGAATTATCATCTTTCGTGTATGATGATCACTATTATTTTTGGTTTCGAATAACTCATTTCAAAGAATAAAAAGTTCTCTTGAAATTTCCGAATAAATTGTGATTTTATGAAAATTACTGTTCAAATATTCAATTTTCTCATAACTTTGATCTAATGAATATCCCCTAAGCTGCCACCAAATTATTTTATGTGACGTCCTGGATGGAGCAAATCGTATTTTCTTTATTTATAATATGAAATTTTATTCAATATCAATCGTTTATTATCATTCAATTTCACTCTTTCTGTTTCAGGTAAACCAAACTATTCCATCTCAAAACTCCACTGTTACTCTTCCCAGTACGTCACTGAGAAGAAATTCTTAATAAAAACTATCACGCCGACTATTTCAATATCATATGAGCACATGATCAAACAAACTGTGAAAATGATAATAACCAACGTGATTATAGTTGTGTAAAACCCTTGACACATGGTTAGGGAAAAATAAGGTAGCGTATATAGTGTCAGTTTATTCTACACAACTATCTCTGCAAATTATAATTACTTCACAATAATTACAATTTTACTTACTGTTTCAGGTTCGAAGGCTGTTCGAAGGAGGTCCTCTGTGGTACGTCCTGTCACTGAAGATCAAAATCCAAGTCGGTGGATTGAAGAAGAATTGAATCTTTTATGAGTATGTGGTACTCGCGGTAGTTTGATTATATATGGTTCGAATTCCGCAGGTGCCCGTATTCTTAATCGATGCATACAGCAATTTCAAACATCCAGACAATAATCCTCCAGACAATAATACAACTCGTGTTATGTCCACATTATGCTCTTATCACAATCGAAATTAAAATTTGGAATAATTCTACACTGAGTGATTGCAAAATTCACTTGAAATCTTCAATTTTCCACTGATCCATCAAAGTTGACTAGTTCTATATATATATAGATCATCAATACAAGTCTGATTTATTATCTTAACTTCACGAATATGAACTTCACACAAAAAAAAAATACTTTGTTCTTTGAATATTAATCAATTCTCGAAGCGATTGGATAGTATGGATAGGAGATAGTATCAAGGTAGGTTGTCGAACTTCGAGAACAACTCTTCTTTTTCACTTTCACTTATACTTAACTGACAATTTTATCTCTAAAACAAACCTTCAACACTGACATTCAATCTGTTCAATTAAATGGAACAATTCTCCATGGATTAACTTAGTAATTTTATTAAAGTATGTTAATTATTATTTTATTTAGTTTCAACGGGAACTTGTTACTTATTATTTCTTTTTCTTATTCACGATTTCTTTGTAGGGAATCATTTGAAACTGTATGGATGTATAAAACTCGTTACAAAGGGAAGTATATTGAAAACGTCTTTGCAGGTCGAAGATCGCGGCGTAACTTGTGCTCGTTGAAACATGCTGCGACAACGAAACGTACTTCTGCTATAGAGTGCGTCTTGGTGCGACTTATTCTTCTTCTCTCTTCCACTCGCAAGCTTCATGCAAGAGGTTCGGAGGTCATGCATTGCCCACGTGATTTCTCAAGAAGAGCATCTTATCTAGTAGTCTAAACATCCTTTCTCTTCGATTCTCTTTTATGCTTTTTCTTATTCGAATTCCACTTGTGCAATGAATTTTGATAGTCATAATTATTATATGATTATATCTTATTATAATTCGAATGTACATATAGTAGTATGGTTTTTCCTTATACTATGATTCTATGCAATATTTCAAGCTTATGGAAGGGAATTTCCAACACTTATTATTGACTCTATAAGTTTCGTATAACTCATTCTTCAATAATTCGAAACAATGATCTGTCAATTTAGATGAACGTGTTCGACAATCAATTTGTTTAATTTATTTCGAAGAATATTCCATTCTGTCATATACTACCTTCAAACGTTATTCCTAGGTTTCACTCAATCCTTTTCTCACATTCTGCCTGCATATGTCTTCGAATTTTCCAGACAATGGAGACCACGTTTCTTTTCGTACATGAACTCTATGACAAGAACAGATGTGCTTGTTTTTTCATTCTACTTCATGTATAAGAGTTTCTAATATAATCATTCTATTGTGAATTGGCTCGTGAGAAATTCAGAAATGAAGAAATTTGAGGAATTGATATAGAGTCTTGTCTCTTTGAAAGGAGGCCCGTGCCATAAGAAAAGGTGCTTCCATGGTTTCATGGCTTTATGGCTTTATGGCTACCTGTCATAAACTTCATATATACATAGTATCCAAACAGGTGTGGCGCGTGTCAGTCACACTTATTCCATTCATTAAGAGATTCATGCATTTTCTGTCTGACATAATATATTGCGAATAGCCATCACATTCATTACATGTCATTATTTGCTTATATAATTAATACAATCTTATTCTATTACTTCGTTCATTCCATTGTAATTTAACTGTATGAATCAATCATTCAAATGGTACAATTCAATGGAATCGTACATTTGACATATTGTTATATAGTTAATATTGATTCTTCAAATAATTTATTTAGCATATTATTCCATTTGAGTAATTGAATAATCTCTTCGATTTGAACTATCTATCGAAGTAGAATCTATTTAAAGGTAGGTAACATTTGTTTAAACATTTCAGTAGTATGGGTCAATGTTTAAACGATTGTCAGACATTATTTCGAGTCGGGAAGTGTTACTTGCCTAATCAATGTCGAATGTAAATCAATCATTCAGTACATCATTCAACGATTGTTCCCTCGGTCAATAATCGCTACTGTTCGCTACTCATTGTTTGAACAATTCATGTGGTCAAGGTCAACCATTGTCAGACATTTCGATTTCACATGATGATGTTATTGTTTGAACAATGTTAGTCATCTCCCATACCCATTCATCATACAGAAATAAAAGATTTATTTGTGTATATAAGAATTAGTCGAATAACTTCCATTGAAAATGTATGAAAAGATGACTGTCATATGTGTTAAGCAGTCATCACAAATCGATAGTGAAAAATAATTATAGAGAATATTTAATAATAGTTTCCTTATGAATAGTAATTCTTCATGGAAAAATTTATAGAATAATAATTATAATTCCTTTATGGGGAAATTTATATTTCATGTGGGAAAACGATCGTCATGATAAAATTTCGAAAATTTTTCATGGCGGGACGTTACACAGCCACTTAACTTTAGCAATGACTTTTAGGAATAGAACATAAAAAAGACAATATTATCAATAATTTAACGATTACTGCTTTTTGAAATACTAATTAGTAATTCAGAAATTAGGTATGAAATTGGTAGTTTTTTACCTATGAAAAAGTAGCTTCCGTAGTGTATCAAAACGTTTCAATCTTATTCTAACTTTTGAAGATTTTATTCTTCTAGATAAAAAAATTATCACTACTTTTTCATAATAAATTAGTCATACAAGATCTTGGTAAAAATCTCTATTCATGAAACTTTCGGAGTCCTTATTAAGAATTCTTATCAAAGAATCGATTCTACAATTGTTAAACATGTGAGATTTCAAGCTTCGCGCCTTAAATCCACAAGCTGTTTTATTAACGAAAGTCTCGAAGATATAGGAGGCTTTTTTGCCAGGTTTGGCAATATCCTAACCAGCACGATGAGAAAAGAAGTAGTTTTAGTACTTTCGTTGCTAGATTAGCTAATTTATTGTGCTCGTAATATGTTACGCAATCAGTTGTGTCTAAGAACCTGTTTAAAATATCCTCAATAGAATAGAAATGAAGGAAAGAACAACCATTTGTAAGCTAGTGTTGAGTTTCCGCTCGCAATTTTCCCACAAACGCCTACATTTTTCCAACCAAGCAAAAGATCGCTCAACAACCCATCTCTTTGGCAATACAACGAAAGAATGTAATTCACCCCGCTTCATTACCTCAACAGTTGCGGCAATAGTAGCTTTTATTTGAGTTGCAAAATTTTCTCCTGTATAGCCAGCATCAACCAGTATATTTTTAACTTCAGAGAGGTTTTTTTCAGCCTTTCCCACCATTTCCACCGCACTGCTACGATCAGTTGCTTTTGCTGTTGTTATATGAATTGCGTGTGGCAAGCCTTGCATATCGACTGCAATATTACGCTCTATGCCTGAAATCTTTTTACCTGCATTATAGCCCTTTTTTCCAGCAGTATCTGTGTTTTCAACGCTTTGGGCATCAATTATACAGAAACTGGTTTTCTCTTCCTGACCATTGCTGATCCGAACCTCTCCAACTAATTTTTTTCAAGACTACTTCCAGCAAGCTTGGTTCTGCTCCATTCTTTTTATTCCACATTTGAAAATAATAATACACGTTCTCCCACCTCGGAAATCTGTTGGCACCATTCTCCACTGGCAGGCGCTTTTTAGGACATATAGCACTGCACAAAATACATCATACAAATCAAGTTTCCTTGGTTTTGTTTTCTTTCTGCTACTCTCCAGTATTGGACTAATTTTTTGGAATTGTTCTTGACTTATATCGCTTGGATAGCTTTTTTGCATAGATATACCTCTTTCTTAACTATGCTTATTTTACCTCATATTTTAGAGATCCTTAACAGGTTCTTATACTTGGCTTTATTTTTTGCAAGGCAGGGGTAAATGGATTTTTATCGTCTTGATCACTCATAGGTTTTGTGCCATATATGTAATCAAGTCCTTTTCCGTAGTTGATTTGAACGTCTCTATTAGGGAAGGGCACTTCTCCAGGATTTTTAGCCTTATTGGTTCTGCTTACAAAGGTGGACTGCTGGTTAACACGACCAATTCCTATAATGGCATTTAACATCTCACCTTCTGATAATTCATCAAGATCAACGTTCAATTGATGAGTACCTCCTTTCTTATCATCAAAAGGTAAAATCATTTTATTACCCATATTATCCTCACTATTAAAAATACTTTTTAAGCGTACAATAAACTTTATTATTATACATTCTACTACTCATTATAAATTATAGTGAGTAGATTTGCAAATATTTTCTGCTATAACAATCCGTTTTCTCGAAAGCTGAAATAGCCTCCACTTGTGATGATAATATGGTTAAACAATTTTACGCTTACAGTAAACTACATGCTGCTGCTAAGTTCTTCGTTACTTACTGATCTTCTTCTGATGGTTCTAAGCGTCCCCCAGGATGGTTGTGTGACATTATTACTAATGTTGCGTTCTTTATTAATGCTTTTCTTATAATTTCCTTTATGTACACTGGTGCTTTCTCCATTTCACCAATATAGGATTCTTCTCCGATTAGTTGGCGACTTTTATTGAAGTACAGTATTCTCACACATTCCCTCTCTGCATGACCTATACTTACGTTCAAGTATTATACTAGCCCTTGTGAGTCCATGATTGGTTCTCCCTTGAGCTTTTCGCTCAGTACCCTTTCTAGTGTTTCCTTAACGCACATAATCATTGCTACTGCAGAATCAGTTACTCCTTCTATAACTTCCAGGTCATCCATTTCTCTACCTAAAATCCTTCCTACTCTCGCATAGCTATTCACAAGATTTTTAGCAATTTCTCGAGCATGTGGCCTTTCATGTACTGCATTTAAAAACGTTTCCATTATTTCACGATCAAGTAGTGCTTTGCCCTTGCTTTCTAATATTCTGAATTCGATTTCTTCTTTACTTTTATTCATATAATTTACCCTTCACTAACAACAAACTTTTTTCAGATATTTACTGCTGTTTTTATCAGCATTGGCATAGAGCCATAGCTTTCGAGTGAAGTCAAATCAATTTCTCAATCTTTTTTACTTATTTTTTCATCCAAGAGTGAAGATATTAATATATATACTGATTTTTTATTTTAAATCTGTTGAATTTCGCCTGAAGAGAGGCCTGTTATTTGCGGAATCATATCGATAGAAATTCCTCCTTTCACTGAATCCTTTGCAATTTTCATCTTTTCTACTCTTTTAACTTTTTCCTCGCAAATTTGTATGCTTTCAAACAGAGATTTTATTAGCGCATAGCGTAATTCTTGACTCTCAATTTGTTTGTATTCTTTTATTAAATCAGGTAGCTCACTTTCTACTATCTCATCTTCCTCTATGAGCAGATCTGTAATGCTAATTGATAATGTTTCTGCTATTGCATATAATTTTTCCGGTGGAATGACCACACGTCCTTGCTCATAGTTGCTTATTTCATCACGTGTTGTATCCATTTCCTCAGCCAAATCCTTTTGAGTATACTCCCGTACTGCCCTCCCCCCCTTTATCTTTCTTCCTATTTGGGAGTAGATAGGACCAACTTTTTCTTCAACACATTCATCAGCAGAGTGGCCAATTGCCTGCGAAACAATATCAACAGAAATCCCTCCTTCAGTCAGGCCCTTTGCAATTTTAACTTTCTCTGCTTTTTTACTACTTTTCTCACCAACTCGGGTAAATTTCGTTAGCAAGTGAAACACCTTGCGCAACTCTTGATCATTAATCGTTTTATATTTTCTTACTAGATTTAATATTTCCTCTTCCTCGTCTTCAAGGCGGATTTTTTCATTTGACACAGGAATCAGATCCGTAATACTGATTGATAACACCTTTGCGATAGCGTATGTAACTTCCCATCATGAAAAATTTTCGAAATTTTATCATGACGATCATTTTCCCACATGGAATACAAATTCCCCATAAAGGAATTATAATTATTATTATATAAATTTTTCCATGAAGAATTAATATTCATAAGAAAACTATTATTCAATATTCTCTATAATTGTTCTTCACTATCGATTTGTGATGACTGCTTAACACATATGACAGTCATCTTTTCATACATTTTCAATGGAAGTTATTCGACTAATTCTTATATACACATGTGAGAACACATAAGAATAATAAATCTTTCATTTCTGTATGATGAATGGGTATGGGAGATGACTAACATTGTTCAAACAATAACATCATCATGTAAAATCCAAATGTCTGACTATGGTTGACCTTAACCACTTGGAATAGTTTAAACAATGAGGAGTGAACAGTAGCGATTATTGACCGAGAGAATAATCGTTGAATGATGGACTGGATGATTAATTTACATTCGAAATTGATTAGACAAGTAACCCTTCTCGACTCAAAATAATGTCTGACAATTGTTTGAACATTCACTCATACTACTGAGATGTTTGAACAAATGTTACCTACCTTTAAATAGATTCTACTTCGATAGATACTTCAAATCGAAGGGATTATTCAATTACTCAGATGAAATAATATGCTGAATGAATCATTTGAATAATCTAAATAATAATTGACTATATAACAATATGTCAAATGTACGATTATTGTTATATAACAATAGGTGAAGGTTCGGTCCAATTTAAATCCAAGCAAGTTGTCGAACGAATTTATTTAACTTCCTTCGGTAAGCCGATCGACGTTTCGGATCGATACGATCCTCTTTCAAGATACAAAGTTTTTTAATATAAGCTGGCGGAGAAAAGGAGTGGTAGTATGAAGAATTATCCGGACCCATCGACTGGGATGTGGGTAGTTTTTATGATTGGTTGGGAGCGTGCTTGGCCCAGGAATTCAATGATTCAATAGGTGAAGGTTCGACCCAATTTTGATCTAAGCAAGTTGTCTCGAACGAATTCATTTAACTTCCTTCGTCAAGCCGATCGACGTTTCGGATCGATACGATCCTTTTTCAAGATTTTCATTTGATTTGATTTATTTTACAGACTAAGACGCCCTTTAGGTACAAAAGTATGTAAACAATATGATGGCGGTTAACAAAAGAAAATTTTCGAATGAAGTAATAAAAAGTACAAGTACAATAAGACACGGTGTAAATCATCACGAACCTCAAAGTATAGATATGGAATAATACATAAATTATAAACTTACACTCTTCTTAGAGGAAGCCTTCTGGGCTGATTTTCTAAAGATTGATACTGACCCCGAAAAGAAATCAAGATCATCTTTATATGAGTGTGCCAAGCAACAGATGCGGTTGACTGGATCAGAATAAAAATAATGTGAAGTGAACACTTCTAGCCGGTCTAGCTTAGAGGTTGTTCAGAGTATGCATGATTTAGGAACTATAATTGATTCTAAGTTCAATTTCACTATGCATTATCAAAATATGGTTGATACGGCTATGAAGCAACTCGGATTTCTGGAGCGTATGTCTAAAGACTTCAAAAACCCTCAACACTCTTGACACTATACAATGCTCTTGTCAGACCTAATTTAGAATATGCGTCCCAGATCTGGTCGCCTCACCAAGATAAATATTGTAAACTGATCGAGAGAGCTCAGCACAAGTTTTTGCGTTTCTTGGCTCTTGAAAATTTCACTCCCATGGCCGTGTCCTGTCATGATTATGGACCGTTCATGAGATCGTTTGACATGACCACGCTCGAAGCTCGTAGATTGGTTGACGATCTCGTTTTCATTTTCAAAATCATTAATGGTCAAATCAGCTGTCCTGAACAACTCTCTCTTTTAAACTTCAATGTACCATCTAGAACTCTACGAAAGCCTTCGCCTTTCAATATTCCGGTGTTCACTTCACATTATTTTTATTCTGATCCAGTCAACCGCATCTGTTGCTTGGCACACTCATATAAAGATGATCTTGATTTCTTTTCGGGGTCAGTATCAATCTTTAAAAAATCGGCCCAGAAGGCTTTCTAAGAAGAGTGTAAGATTATAATTTATGTATTGGTCCATATCTATACTTTGAGGTTCGTGATGATTTACACCGTGTCTTATTGCACTTGTACTTTTTATTACTTCATTTGAAAATTTTCTTTTGTTAACCGACATCATATTGTTTACATACTTTTGTACCTAAAGGGCGTCTTAGTCTGTAAAATAAATCAAATCAAATGAAAATCTTGAAAAAGGATCGTATCGATCCGAAACGTCGATCGGTTTACCGAAGGAAGTTAAATAAATTCGTTCGAGACAACTTGCTTGGATTAGAATTGGATCGAACCTTCACCTATTGAATCATTGAATTCCTGGGCCAAGCACGCTCCCCCAACCAATCATAAAAACTACCCACATCCCAGTTGATGGGTCCGGATGATTCTTCATACTACCACTCCTTTTCTCCGCTACGATTATATCAAAAAACTTCGTTTCTTTGTATCAAAGGAGAATATCGCGTCTTAAGTATTCGGTCACAAAACTATTGTCCGCAGTTTTTCGGATTATTCAAGTGTCGTTCTTCAGTATTGGTGGTGTGTTTTTGCATGTGCTCTCCTCATCCAACGAAGTGTCTACGACCGTGCATAACAGAACCTACAGTGCAGTCTGTGCGTTAATTTTTGCATTTGAATTGAAAATTAAACTTCATCGACGATATTATATTCTGGCATACATTGAATCTGTGTATACGTCGGCTTTATTCACATCTCTCGGCGTGAGTGGATTCGTATGGCCGCTACACACATACGTTTTTGTGTGTATCACTTCATTGCTCAGTGTTCTCAACGTATACTCTCCTTCCGCTATTTTTCTTTCATTCTGAAAATGCCTGCTACAATCTGCAAGGGGTGCACCAAATCCGTCAAGGTCCATTTTCTTGTAGCTCCTGTGGCATCGTTTCTCATCCTGGAACTCCGTGTTTGATCAGAACTAATCATCCATGGCATACTGGAATTTTATTAGATTGTGAGACGTTGAGAACACCTGCTCTGTCGTCATCTCTACAAAGGGAGGAATGTGACTCTGCGTTGTTGTCAAACATTCGTGCGATTATCAAAAGTGAAATCTCTGTTTCCAATGACAAATTATATCAATTCAATGCTAGAATCGATGAATTGACGACCACAGTTTGTAATTCGAATACGAGAGTTTCTATGCTTGAAACTGGTAGATCTGATAGCAATGATCTCTCAAAGACTTCACTTGACGGAGAAGAATTTTTCAGTGAACTGGAGGATCGGCGGAGTCGATCATTCAATATCATTATGTTTAATATTTCTGAGAAGGGCTCATCGGGGCCTTCTGAGACTGCTGAGGTTAAAAAAGTCCTATCGGAAATTAAACCTGACTCCTATGACGGTATACATATTCGTCGTATAGGCAGACCCAATAGTGATAAAAACAAAATTCGTCCCTTATGTGTGACTTGCCCCTCCAGCAGTACACGGTTGGATATCATCATCAGAGGGTCAGTCTGCCTACAGGGGTCCGGTGAAATTTTCTCTTGATCGTACTCCTCGTCAACGGGCTCACTTAAACAGTCTCCGGGATCGTCTGAAAGACCTAAACGATCCATCTCAGACGATTAGATATGTAAATGGTGTACCGAAAATTGTTCCATTAAATAAGACTCGTCACTCATCATCACAAAATAACCTGTAACCCGCCCTTTAGTGTACTATCAAAATGTCCGCGGCCTTCGTACTAAACTAAATGCGCTTCATTGTGCAGTCGCAGCCTCTGTGGATCGCTATGACATCATCATTTTATCGGAAACATGGCTCTCTGATAAAATTTTATCAACGGAAATCGGCTTGCACGGTTACACTGTATACAGAAAGGATAGATCTCTACTGACTAGTCATTTCGAGAGGGGCGGAGGAGTCTTGATAGCAGTGAAAAATGGCATTCCGAGTTCTGAATTAATCGATGAGCACTCAAATGTTGAACATTTGTTTATAAAAGTTAGGATGGGTTCTTCGGAATCAATTTTCGGAGCCGTCTATATTCCGCCATCATCATCTGCGCATCTTTATGAAGATCATTGTAAGAGTGTGGAAGCTATTCTTCTGAGTGCCAATCAGGATCTCTCTTTTTATCTATATGATCATTATAATCTACCACATGCTTCTTGGCGTTTAACTAGTGCAAATTTATCATGTGACATAATTCCCGGTGCAACATGTAATGAAGTTCAGTCGATACAATTATTTGTCTGTGAATATTTTGACTCCTCAAATTTATCCTTGAAGAATGATATATGTAATGATTTTGGTATTATGCTTGATCTGTTATTTACAAATGACAGTTCTGTAGTGACAACATTACTTGCTGAGTCTCTTCTCACCTGTGATAAATATCATCCACCTCTTCTTTCTATACTGGATGTGGTTTCAATTAATTATCTTCCGCGAGATAATATTTTTCGTTATAATTTCAATTTGGGTGATTATACTGCAATTCGAAATTTTTTCAATCAAATCCCTTGGGATTCATTACTTAGTGTTTTGACTATTGATGATGGGGTTGAGTGTTTGTATGAGATTATGAATTACGCAATTGATTTGTACGTTGTTCCTAAATGTCATTCTCGTGATTCCAAATACCCTAGATGGTTTTCTAAACAACAGTTGATCGATCTGATACGTGCCAAGAAAGGAGAACATTGTATGTATAAGAAATATAATCGGATACAAGATTATCATGTTTTCTCTGATTTGCGTGCTCAATGTAAAAAATTAGTGGATAAGTGTTATAATGATTATGTTCGCTCAACGGAATTGCAAATTCCTCATTGTATCAAAGGCTTTTGGAACTATGTCAATTCTCGTCGATCCGACAATGGTATTCCGGGTAAAATGGTTATGGATGGAATCTCAGTTACCTCTGGGCGTGGAATTGCTGACTTGTTTGCTGCTCACTTTGAGTCTGTTTATGTTTCTCACAATGATCTGACTCCTAATTTAGAATCCAATTCTGATTTGGATATCTCTGATCTCTCCTATATTAACATCGGAACGGTGCTTATGGGAATCAACTCTTTGGATATCAATGAGGGTCCTGGCGATGATGGGATTCCCCATTTGTTTTTGAAATCCTGCAGCTACATATTATCACGACCACTGTGGTTGATTTTCAACGCCTCCTTATCTTCTGGTCATTTTCCTACCCGCTAGAAAAATAGTTTGGTCTCGCCGATTTTTAAGGCTGGTTGCAGGGCAGATGTGAAAAATTACAGGCAAATATCTATCATAAGTGCAATTCCCAAACTATTTGAAAGCTTGACAACTGACATAATATCTCCACTGTTTTCTGACGTCATTTCGGATATGCAACATGGTTTTATGCCTGGTCGTTCAACTATCACCAACTTGACTATTTATTGTAACTATGTATCAAGAGTTTTGGATAATAACGGTCAGGTAGATACTACAGTTTATACTGATTTCACAAAAGCCTTTGATACTGTAGATCATAATATTCTCTTATCTAAATTACACCGCCTTGGTTTCCGTGGGAATATTCCTCATTGGATGAGAAGCTATCTTACGAATAGAACTCAAACTGTTGAGGTTAAGAATTGCATCTCAAGGTCTATCAATGTCATATCAGGTGTTCCGCAAGGGTCGCATTTAGGCCCATTGCTATTTATTTTGTTTGTTAATGATATTGGTGACAATTTTAAGCATGTTAAATTTTGACTTTTCGCGGATGATTTGAAATTATTCTTGAGAATCTCATCATACGCTGATGTTATCGCATTACAATCCGATTTGCATAGGTTGGAATCATGGTGTGCCTTGGAATGAACTGCAACTGAATATATATCGAAGTGTAAAGTAATGAGACTTTTGCGTAAGATGCAACCAGTCATGTTCTCATATGAATTGAACGGGTCTAGCTTAGAGGTTGTTCAGAGTATGCATGATTTAGGAACTATAATTGATTCTAAGTTCAATTTCACTATGCATTATCAAAATATGGTTAATACGGCTATGAAGCAACTCGGATTTCTGGAGCGTATGTCTAAAGACTTCAAAAACCCTCAACACTCTCGACACTATACAATGCTCTTGTCAGACCTAATTTAGAATATGCGTCCCAGATCTGGTCGCCTCACCAAGATAAATATTGTAAACTGATCGAGAGAGTTCAGCACAAGTTTTTGCGTTTCTTGGCTTTTGAAAATTGCACTCCCATGGCCGTGTCCTGTCATGATTATGGACCGTTCATGAGATCGGTTGACATGACCACGCTCGAAGCTCGTAGATTGGTTGACGATCTCGTTTTCATTTTCAAAATCATTAATGGTCAAATCAGCTGTCCTGAACAACTCTCTCTTTTAAACTTCAATGTACCATCTAGAGAACTCTACGAAAGCCTTCGCTTTTCAATATTCCGATGTTCACTTCACATGATTTTTATTCTGATCCAGTCAACCGCATCTGTTGCTTGGCACACTCATATAAAGATGATCTTGATTTCTTTTCGGGGTCAGTATCAATCTTTAGAAAATCAGCCCAGAAGGCTTCCTCTAAGAAGAGTGTAAGTTTATAATTTATGTATTATTCCATATCTATACTTTGAGGTTCGTGATGATTTACACCGTGTCTTATTGTACTTGTACTTTTTATTACTTCATTTGAAAATTTTCTTTTGTTAACCGACATCATATTGTTTACATACTTTTGTACCTATTCAATTCATATGAGAACATGACTGGTTGCATCTTACGCAAAAGTCTCATTACTTTACACTTCGATATATATTCAGTTGCAGTTCATTCAAGGCACACCATGATTCCAACCTATGCAAATCGGATTGTAATGCGATAACATCAGCGTATGATGAGATTCTCAAGAATAATTTCAAATCATCCGCGAAAAGTCAAAATTTAACATGCTTAAAATTGTCACCAATATCATTAACAAACAAAATAAATAGCAATGGGCCTAAATGCGACCCTTGCGGAACACCTGATATGACATTGATAGACCTTGAGATGCGATTCTTAACCTCAACAGTTTGAGTTCTATTCGTAAAGATAGCTTCTCATCCAATGAGGAATATTCCCACGGAAACCAAGGCGGTGTAATTTAGATAAGAGAATATTATGATCTACAGTATCAAAGGCTTTTGTGAAATCAGTATAAACTGTAGTATCTACCTGACCGTTATTATCCAAAACTTTTGATACATAGTTACAATAAATAGTCAAGTTGGTGATAGTTGAACGACCAGGCATAAAACCATGTTGCATATCCGAAATGACGTCAGAAAACAGTGGAGATATTATGTCAGTTGTCAAGCTTTCAAATAGTTTGGGAATTGCACTTATGATAGATATTTGCCTGTAATTTTTCACATCTGCCCTGCAACCAGCCTTAAAAATCGGCGAGACCAAACTATTTTTCTAGCGGGTAGGAAAATGACCAGAAGATAAGGAGGCGTTGAAAATCAACCACAGTGGTCGTGATAATATGTAGCTGCAGGATTTCAAAAACAAATGGGGAATCCCATCATCGCCAGGACCCTCATTGATATCCAAAGAGTTGATTCCCATAAGCACCGTTCCGATGTTAATATAGGAGAGATCAGAGATATCCAAATCAGAATTGGATTCTAAATTAGGAGTCAGATCATTGTGAGAAACATAAACAGACTCAAAGTGAGCAGCAAACAAGTCAGCAATTCCACGCCCAGAGGTAACTGAGATTCCATCCATAACCATTTTACCCGGAATACCATTGTCGGATCGACGAGAATTGACATAGTTCCAAAAGCCTTTGATACAATGAGGAATTTGCAATTCCGTTGAGCGAACATAATCATTATAACACTTATCCACTAATTTTTTACATTGAGCACGCAAATCAGAGAAAACATGATAATCTTGTATCCGATTATATTTCTTATACATACAATGTTCTCCTTCCTTGGCACGTATCAGATCGATCAACTGTTGTTTAGAAAACCATCTAGGGTATTTGGAATCACGAGAATGACATTTAGGAACGTACAAATCAATTGCGTAATTCATAATCTCATACAAACACTCAACCCCATCATCAATAGTCAAAACACTAAGTAATGAATCCCAAGGGATTTGATTGAAAAATTTCGAATTGCAGTATAATCACCCAAATTGAAATTATAACGAAAAATATTATCTCGCGGAAGATAATTAATTGAAACCACATCCAGTATAGAAAGAAGAGGTGGATGATATTTATCACAGGTGAGAAGAGACTCAGCAAGTAATGTTGTCACTACAGAACTGTCATTTGTAAATAACAGATCAAGCATAATACCAAAATCATTACATATATCATTCTTCAAGGATAAATTTGAGGAGTCAAAATATTCACAGACAAATAATTGTATCGACTGCACTTCATTACATGTTGCACCGGGAATTATGTCACATGATAAATTTGCACTAGTTAAACGCCAAGAAGCATGTGGTAGATTATAATGATCATATAGATAAAAAGAGAGATCCTGATTGGCACTCAGAATAGCTTCCACACTCTTACAATGATCTTCATAAAGATGCGCAGATGATGATGGCGGAATATAGACGGCTCCGAAAATTGATTCCGAAGAACCCATCCTAACTTTTATAAACAAATGTTCAACATTTGAGTGCTCATCGATTAATTCAGAACTCGGAATGCCATTTTTCACTGCTATCAAGACTCCTCCGCCCCTCTCGAAATGACTAGTCAGTAGAGATCTATCCTTTCTGTATACAGTGTAACCGTGCAAGCCGATTTCCGTTGATAAAATTTTATCAGAGAGCCATGTTTCCGATAAAATGATGATGTCATAGCGATCCACAGAGGCTGCGACTGCACAATGAAGCGCATTTAGTTTAGTACGAAGGCCGCGGACATTTTGATAGTACACTAAAGGGCGGGTTACAGGTTATTTTGTGATGATGAGTGACGAGTCTTATTTAATGGAACAATTTTCGGTACACCATTTACATATCTAATCGTCTGAGATGGATCGTTTAGGTCTTTCAGACGATCCCGGAGACTGTTTAAGTGAGCCCGTTGACGAGGAGTACGATCAAGAGAAAATTTCACCGGACCCCTGTAGGCAGACTGACCCTCTGATGATGATATCCAACCGTGTACTGCTGGAGGGGCAAGTCACACATAAGGGACGAATTTTGTTTTTATCACTATTGGGTCTGCCTATACGACGAATATGTATACCGTCATAGGAGTCAGGTTTAATTTCCGATAGGACTTTTTTAACCTCAGCAGTCTCAGAAGGCCCCGATGAGCCCTTCTCAGAAATATTAAACATAATGATATTGAATGATCGACTCCGCCGATCCTCCAGTTCACTGAAAAATTCTTCTCCGTCAAGTGAAGTCTTTGAGAGATCATTGCTATCAGATCTACCAGTTTCAAGCATAGAAACTCTCGTATTCGAATTACAAACTGTGGTCGTCAATTCATCGATTCTAGCATTGAATTGATATAATTTGTCATTGGAAACAGAGATTTCACTTTTGATAATCGCACGAATGTTTGACAACAACGCAGAGTCACATTCCTCCCTTTGTAGAGATGACGACAGAGCAGGTGTTCTCAACGTCTCACAATCTAATAAAATTCCAGTTATGCCATGGATGATTAGTTCTGATCAAACACGGAGTTCCAGGATGAGAAACGATGCCACAGGAGCTACAAGAAAATGGACCTTGACGGATTTGGTGCACCCTTGCAGATTGTAGCAGGCATTATCAGAATGAAAGAAAAATAGCGGAAGGAGAGTATACGTTGAGAACACTGAGCAATGAAGTGATACACACAAAAACGTATGTGTGTAGCGGCCATACGAATCCACTCACGCCGAGAGATGTGAATAAAGCCGACGTATACACAGATTCAATGTATGCCAGAATATAATATCGTCGATGAAGTTTAATTTTCAATTCAAATGCAAAAATTAACGCACAGACTGCACTGTAGGTTCTGTTATGCACGGTCGTAGACACTTCGTTGGATGAGGAGAGCACATGCAAAAACACACCACCAATACTGAAGAACGACACTTGAATAATCCGAAAAACTGCGGACAATAGTTTTGTGACCGAATACTTAAGACGCGATATTCTCCTTTGATACAAAGAAACGAAGTTTTTTGATATAATCGTAGCGGAGAAAAGGAGTGGTAGTATGAAGAATCATCCGGACCCATCAACTGGGATGTGGGTAGTTTTATGATTGGTTGGGGGAGCGTGCTTGGCCCAGGAATTCAATGATTCAATAGGTGAAGGTTCGATCCAATTCTAATCCAAGCAAGTTGTCTCGAACGAATTTATTTAACTTCCTTCGGTAAACCGATCGACGTTTCAGATCGATACGATCCTTTTTCAAGATACACAGTTTTTTGATATAATCGTAGCGGAGAAAAGGAGTGGTAGTATGAAGAATCATCCGGACCCATCGACTGGGATGTGGGTAGTTTTTATGATTGGTTGGGAGCGTGCTTGGCCCAGGAATTCAATGATTCAATAGGTGAAGGTTCGATCCAATTTTGATCTAAGCGAGTTGTCTCGAACGAATTCATTTAACTTCCTTCGTCAAGCCGATCGACGTTTCGGATCGATACGATCCTTTTTCAAGATTTTCATTTGATTTGATTTATTTTACAGACTAAGACGCCCTTTAGGTACAAAAGTATGTAAACAATATGATGTCGGTTAACAAAAGAAAATTTTCAAATGAAGTAATAAAAAGTACAAGTACAATAAGACACGGTGTAAATCATCACGAACCTCAAAGTATAGATATGGACCAATACATAAATTATAATCTTACACTCTTCTTAGAAAGCCTTCTGGGCCGATTTTTAAAGATTGATACTGACCCCGAAAAGAAATCAAGATCATCTTTATATGAGTGTGCCAAGCAACAGATGCGGTTGACTGGATCAGAATAAAAATCATGTGAAGTGAACATCGGAATATTGAAAAGCGAAGGCTTTCGTAGAGTTCTCTAGATGGTACATTGAAGTTTAAAAGAGAGAGTTGTTCAGGACAGCTGATTTGACCATTAATGATTTTGAAAATGAAAACGAGATCGTCAACCAATCTACGAGCTTCGAGCGTGGTCATGTCAACCGATCTCATGAACGGTCCATAATCATGACAGGACACGGCCATGGGAGTGCAATTTTCAAAAGCCAAGAAACGCAAAAACTTGTGCTGAACTCTCTCGATCAGTTTACAATATTTATCTTGGTGAGGCGACCAGATCTGGGACGCATATTCTAAATTAGGTCTGACAAGAGCATTGTATAGTGTCGAGAGTGTTGAGGGTTTTTGAAGTCTTTAGACATACGCTCCAGAAATCCGAGTTGCTTCATAGCCGTATTAACCATATTTTGATAATGCATAGTGAAATTGAACTTAGAATCAATTATAGTTCCTAAATCATGCATACTCTGAACAACCTCTAAGCTAGACCTGTTCAATTCATATGAGAACATGACTGGTTGCATCTTACGCAAAAGTCTCATTACTTTACACTTCGATATATATTCAGTTGCAGTTCATTCCAAGGCACACCATGATTCCAACCTATGCAAATCGGATTGTAATGCGATAACATCAGCGTATGATGAGATTCTCAAGAATAATTTCAAATCATCCGCGAAAAGTCAAAATTTAACATGCTTAAAATTGTCACCAATATCATTAACAAACAAAATAAATAGCAATGGGCCTAAATGCGACCCTTGCGGAACACCTGATATGACATTGATAGACCTTGAGATGCAATTCTTAACCTCAACAGTTTGAGTTCTATTCGTAAGATAGCTTCTCATCCAATGAGGAATATTCCCACGGAAACCAAGGCGGTGTAATTTAGATAAGAGAATATTATGATCTACAGTATCAAAGGCTTTTGTGAAATCAGTATAAACTGTAGTATCTACCTGACCGTTATTATCCAAAACTCTTGATACATAGTTACAATAAATAGTCAAGTTGGTGATAGTTGAACGACCAGGCATAAAACCATGTTGCATATCCGAAATGACGTCAGAAAACAGTGGAGATATTATGTCAGTTGTCAAGCTTTCAAATAGTTTGGGAATTGCACTTATGATAATAGATATTTGCCTGTAATTTTTCACATCTGCCCTGCAACCAGCCTTAAAAATCGGCGAGACCAAACTATTTTTCTAGCGGGTAGGAAAATGACCAGAAGATAAGGAGGCGTTGAAAATCAACCACAGTGGTCGTGATAATATGTAGCTGCAGGATTTCAAAAACAAATGGGGAATCCCATCATCGCCAGGACCCTCATTGATATCCAAAGAGTTGATTCCCATAAGCACCGTTCCGATGTTAATATAGGAGAGATCAGAGATATCCAAATCAGAATTGGATTCTAAATTAGAGTCAGATCATTGTGAGAAACATAAACAGACTCAAAGTGAGCAGCAAACAAGTCAGCAATTCCACGCCCAGAGGTAACTGAGATTCCATCCATAACCATTTTACCCGGAATACCATTGTCGGATCGACGAGAATTGACATAGTTCCAAAAGCCTTTGATACAATGAGGAATTTGCAATTCCGTTGAGCGAACATAATCATTATAACACTTATCCACTAATTTTTTACATTGAGCACGCAAATCAGAGAAAACATGATAATCTTGTATCCGATTATATTTCTTATACATACAATGTTCTCCTTTCTTGGCACGTATCAGATCGATCAACTGTTGTTTAGAAAACCATCTAGGGTATTTGGAATCACGAGAATGACATTTAGGAACAACGTACAAATCAATTGCGTAATTCATAATCTCATACAAACACTCAACCCCATCATCAATAGTCAAAACACTAAGTAATGAATCCCAAGGGATTTGATTGAAAAAATTTCGAATTGCAGTATAATCACCCAAATTGAAATTATAACGAAAAATATTATCTCGCGGAAGATAATTAATTGAAACCACATCCAGTATAGAAAGAAGAGGTGGATGATATTTATCACAGGTGAGAAGAGACTCAGCAAGTAATGTTGTCACTACAGAACTGTCATTTGTAAATAACAGATCAAGCATAATACCAAAATCATTACATATATCATTCTTCAAGGATAAATTTGAGGAGTCAAAATATTCACAGACAAATAATTGTATCGACTGCACTTCATTACATGTTGCACCGGGAATTATGTCACATGATAAATTTGCACTAGTTAAACGCCAAGAAGCATGTGGTAGATTATAATGATCATATAGATAAAAAGAGAGATCCTGATTGGCACTCAGAATAGCTTCCACACTCTTACAATGATCTTCATAAAGATGCGCAGATGATGATGGCGGAATATAGACGGCTCCGAAAATTGATTCCGAAGAACCCATCCTAACTTTTATAAACAAATGTTCAACATTTGAGTGCTCATCGATTAATTCAGAACTCGGAATGCCATTTTTCACTGCTATCAAGACTCCTCCGCCCCTCTCGAAATGACTAGTCAGTAGAGATCTATCCTTTCTGTATACAGTGTAACCGTGCAAGCCGATTTCCGTTGATAAAATTTTATCAGAGAGCCATGTTTCCGATAAAATGATGATGTCATAGCGATCCACAGAGGCTGCGACTGCACAATGAAGCGCATTTAGTTTAGTACGAAGGCCGCGGACATTTTGATAGTACACTAAAGGGCGGGTTACAGGTTATTTTGTGATGATGAGTGACGAGTCTTATTTAATGGAACAATTTTCGGTACACCATTTACATATCTAATCGTCTGAGATGGATCGTTTAGGTCTTTCAGACGATCCCGGAGACTGTTTAAGTGAGCCCGTTGACGAGGAGTACGATCAAGAGAAAATTTCACCGGACCCCTGTAGGCAGACTGACCCTCTGATGATGATATCCAACCGTGTACTGCTGGAGGGGCAAGTCACACATAAGGGACGAATTTTGTTTTTATCACTATTGGGTCTGCCTATACGACGAATATGTATACCGTCATAGGAGTCAGGTTTAATTTCCGATAGGACTTTTTTAACCTCAGCAGTCTCAGAAGGCCCCGATGAGCCCTTCTCAGAAATATTAAACATAATGATATTGAATGATCGACTCCGCCGATCCTCCAGTTCACTGAAAAATTCTTCTCCGTCAAGTGAAGTCTTTGAGAGATCATTGCTATCAGATCTACCAGTTTCAAGCATAGAAACTCTCGTATTCGAATTACAAACTGTGGTCGTCAATTCATCGATTCTAGCATTGAATTGATATAATTTGTCATTGGAAACAGAGATTTCACTTTTGATAATCGCACGAATGTTTGACAACAACGCAGAGTCACATTCCTCCCTTTGTAGAGATGACGACAGAGCAGGTGTTCTCAACGTCTCACAATCTAATAAAATTCCAGTTATGCCATGGATGATTAGTTCTGATCAAACACGGAGTTCCAGGATGAGAAACGATGCCACAGGAGCTACAAGAAAATGGACCTTGACGGATTTGGTGCACCCCTTGCAGATTGTAGCAGGCATTATCAGAATGAAAGAAAAATAGCGGAAGGAGAGTATACGTTGAGAACACTGAGCAATGAAGTGATACACACAAAACGTATGTGTGTAGCGGCCATACGAATCCACTCACGCCGAGAGATGTGAATAAAGCCGACGTATACACAGATTCAATGTATGCCAGAATATAATATCGTCGATGAAGTTTAATTTTCAATTCAAATGCAAAAATTAACGCACAGACTGCACTGTAGGTTCTGTTATGCACGGTCGTAGACACTTCGTTGGATGAGGAGAGCACATGCAAAAACACACCACCAATACTGAAGAACGACACTTGAATAATCCGAAAAACTGCGGACAATAGTTTTGTGACCGAATACTTAAGACGCGATATTCTCCTTTGATACAAAGAAACGAAGTTTTTTGATATAATCGTAGCGGAGAAAAGGAGTGGTAGTATGAAGAATCATCCGGACCCATCAACTGGGATGTGGGTAGTTTTATGATTGGTTGGGGGAGCGTGCTTGGCCCAGGAATTCAATGATTCAATAGGTGAAGGTTCGATCCAATTCTAATCCAAGCAAGTTGTCTCGAACGAATTTATTTAACTTCCTTCGGTAAACCGATCGACGTTTCAGATCGATACGATCCATTTCAAGATACACAGTTTTTGATATAATCGTAGCGGAGAAAAGGAGTGGTAGTATGAAGAATCATCCGAACCCATCGACTGGGATGTGGGTAGTTTTTATGATTGGTTGGGAGCGTGCTTGGCCCAGGAATTCAATGATTCAATAGGTGAAGGTTCGATCCAATTTTGATCTAAGCGAGTTGTCTCGAACGAATTCATTTAACTTCCTTCGTCAAGCCGATCGACGTTTCGGATCGATACGATCCTTTTTCAAGATTTTCATTTGATTTGATTTATTTTACAGACTAAGACGCCCTTTAGGTACAAAAGTATGTAAACAATATGATGTCGGTTAACAAAAGAAAATTTTCAAATGAAGTAATAAAAGTACAAGTACAATAAGACACGGTGTAAATCATCACGAACCTCAAAGTATAGATATGGACCAATACATAAATTATAATCTTACACTCTTCTTAGAAAGCCTTCTGGGCCGATTTTTAAAGATTGATACTGACCCCGAAAAGAAATCAAGATCATCTTTATATGAGTGTGCCAAGCAACAGATGCGGTTGACTGGATCAGAATAAAAATCATGTGAAGTGAACATCGGAATATTGAAAAGCGAAGGCTTTCGTAGAGTTCTCTAGATGGTACATTGAAGTTTAAAAGAGAGAGTTGTTCAGGACAGCTGATTTGACCATTAATGATTTTGAAAATGAAAACGAGATCGTCAACCAATCTACGAGCTTCGAGCGTGGTCATGTCAACCGATCTCATGAACGGTCCATAATCATGACAGGACACGGCCATGGGAGTGCAATTTTCAAAAGCCAAGAAACGCAAAAACTTGTGCTGAACTCTCTCGATCAGTTTACAATATTTATCTTGGTGAGGCGACCAGATCTGGGACGCATATTCTAAATTAGGTCTGACAAGAGCATTGTATAGTGTCGAGAGTGTTGAGGGTTTTTGAAGTCTTTAGACATACGCTCCAGAAATCCGAGTTGCTTCATAGCCGTATTAACCATATTTTGATAATGCATAGTGAAATTGAACTTAGAATCAATTATAGTTCCTAAATCATGCATACTCTGAACAACCTCTAAGCTAGACCTGTTCAATTCATATGAGAACATGACTGGTTGCATCTTACGCAAAAGTCTCATTACTTTACACTTCGATATATATTCAGTTGCAGTTCATTCCAAGGCACACCATGATTCCAACCTATGCAAATCGGATTGTAATGCGATAACATCAGCGTATGATGAGATTCTCAAGAATAATTTCAAATCATCCGCGAAAAGTCAAAATTTAACATGCTTAAAATTGTCACCAATATCATTAACAAACAAAATAAATAGCAATGGGCCTAAATGCGACCCTTGCGGAACACCTGATATGACATTGATAGACCTTGAGATGCAATTCTTAACCTCAACAGTTTGAGTTCTATTCGTAAGATAGCTTCTCATCCAATGAGGAATATTCCCACGGAAACCAAGGCGGTGTAATTTAGATAAGAGAATATTATGATCTACAGTATCAAAGGCTTTTGTGAAATCAGTATAAACTGTAGTATCTACCTGACCGTTATTATCCAAAACTCTTGATACATAGTTACAATAAATAGTCAAGTTGGTGATAGTTGAACGACCAGGCATAAAACCATGTTGCATATCCGAAATGACGTCAGAAAACAGTGGAGATATTATGTCAGTTGTCAAGCTTTCAAATAGTTTGGGAATTGCACTTATGATAATAGATATTTGCCTGTAATTTTTCACATCTGCCCTGCAACCAGCCTTAAAAATCGGCGAGACCAAACTATTTTTCTAGCGGGTAGGAAAATGACCAGAAGATAAGGAGGCGTTGAAAATCAACCACAGTGGTCGTGATAATATGTAGCTGCAGGATTTCAAAAACAAATGGGGAATCCCATCATCGCCAGGACCCTCATTGATATCCAAAGAGTTGATTCCCATAAGCACCGTTCCGATGTTAATATAGGAGAGATCAGAGATATCCAAATCAGAATTGGATTCTAAATTAGGAGTCAGATCATTGTGAGAAACATAAACAGACTCAAAGTGAGCAGCAAACAAGTCAGCAATTCCACGCCCAGAGGTAACTGAGATTCCATCCATAACCATTTTACCCGGAATACCATTGTCGGATCGACGAGAATTGACATAGTTCCAAAAGCCTTTGATACAATGAGGAATTTGCAATTCCGTTGAGCGAACATAATCATTATAACACTTATCCACTAATTTTTTACATTGAGCACGCAAATCAGAGAAAACATGATAATCTTGTATCCGATTATATTTCTTATACATACAATGTTCTCCTTTCTTGGCACGTATCAGATCGATCAACTGTTGTTTAGAAAACCATCTAGGGTATTTGGAATCACGAGAATGACATTTAGGAACAACGTACAAATCAATTGCGTAATTCATAATCTCATACAAACACTCAACCCCATCATCAATAGTCAAAACACTAAGTAATGAATCCCAAGGGATTTGATTGAAAAAATTTCGAATTGCAGTATAATCACCCAAATTGAAATTATAACGAAAAATATTATCTCGCGGAAGATAATTAATTGAAACCACATCCAGTATAGAAAGAAGAGGTGGATGATATTTATCACAGGTGAGAAGAGACTCAGCAAGTAATGTTGTCACTACAGAACTGTCATTTGTAAATAACAGATCAAGCATAATACCAAAATCATTACATATATCATTCTTCAAGGATAAATTTGAGGAGTCAAAATATTCACAGACAAATAATTGTATCGACTGCACTTCATTACATGTTGCACCGGGAATTATGTCACATGATAAATTTGCACTAGTTAAACGCCAAGAAGCATGTGGTAGATTATAATGATCATATAGATAAAAGAGAGATCCTGATTGGCACTCAGAATAGCTTCCACACTCTTACAATGATCTTCATAAAGATGCGCAGATGATGATGGCGGAATATAGACGGCTCCGAAAATTGATTCCGAAGAACCCATCCTAACTTTTATAAACAAATGTTCAACATTTGAGTGCTCATCGATTAATTCAGAACTCGGAATGCCATTTTTCACTGCTATCAAGACTCCTCACCCTCTCGAAATGACTAGTCAGTAGAGATCTATCCTTTCTGTATACAGTGTAACCGTGCAAGCCGATTTCCGTTGATAAAATTTTATCAGAGAGCCATGTTTCCGATAAAATGATGATGTCATAGCGATCCACAGAGGCTGCGACTGCACAATGAAGCGCATTTAGTTTAGTACGAAGGCCGCGGACATTTTGATAGTACACTAAAGGGCGGGTTACAGGTTATTTTGTGATGATGAGTGACGAGTCTTATTTAATGGAACAATTTTCGGTACACCATTTACATATCTAATCGTCTGAGATGGATCGTTTAGGTCTTTCAGACGATCCCGGAGACTGTTTAAGTGAGCCCGTTGACGAGGAGTACGATCAAGAGAAAATTTCACCGGACCCTGTAGGCAGACTGACCCTCTGATGATGATATCCAACCGTGTACTGCTGGAGGGCAAGTCACACATAAGGGACGAATTTTGTTTTTATCACTATTGGGTCTGCCTATACGACGAATATGTATACCGTCATAGGAGTCAGGTTTAATTTCCGATAGGACTTTTTAACCTCAGCAGTCTCAGAAGGCCCTGATGAGCCCTTCTCAGAAATATTAAACATAATGATATTGAATGATCGACTCCGCCGATCCTCCAGTTCACTGAAAAATTCTTCTCCGTCAAGTGAAGTCTTTGAGAGGAGATCATTGCTATCAGATCTACCAGTTTCAAGCATAGAAACTCTCGTATTCGAATTACAAACTGTGGTCGTCAATTCATCGATTCTAGCATTGAATTGATATAATTTGTCATTGGAAACAGAGATTTCACTTTTGATAATCGCACGAATGTTTGACAACAACGCAGAGTCACATTCCTCCCTTTGTAGAGATGACGACAGAGCAGGTGTTCTCAACGTCTCACAATCTAATAAAATTCCAGTTATGCCATGGATGATTAGTTCTGATCAAACACGGAGTTCCAGGATGAGAAACGATGCCACAGGAGCTACAAGAAAATGGACCTTGACGGATTTGGTGCACCCTTGCAGATTGTAGCAGGCATTATCAGAATGAAAGAAAAATAGCGGAAGGAGAGTATACGTTGAGAACACTGAGCAATGAAGTGATACACACAAAACGTATGTGTGTAGCGGCCATACGAATCCACTCACGCCGAGAGATGTGAATAAAGCCGACGTATACACAGATTCAATGTATGCCAGAATATAATATCGTCGATGAAGTTTAATTTTCAATTCAAATGCAAAAATTAACGCACAGACTGCACTGTAGGTTCTGTTATGCACGGTCGTAGACACTTCGTTGGATGAGGAGAGCACATGCAAAACACACCACCAATACTGAAGAACGACACTTGAATAATCCGAAAAACTGCGGACAATAGTTTTGTGACCGAATACTTAAGACGCGATATTCTCCTTTGATACAAAGAAACGAAGTTTTTTGATATAATCGTAGCGGAGAAAAGGAGTGGTAGTATGAAGAATCATCCGGACCCATCAACTGGGATGTGGGTAGTTTTTATGATTGGTTGGGGGAGCGTGCTTGGCCCAGGAATTCAATGATTCAATAGGTGAAGGTTCGATCCAATTCTAATCCAAGCAAGTTGTCTCGAACGAATTTATTTAACTTCCTTCGGTAAACCGATCGACGTTTCAGATCGATACGATCCTTTTTCAAGATACACAGTTTTTTGATATAATCGTAGCGGAGAAAAGGAGTGGTAGTATGAAGAATCATCCGGACCCATCGACTGGGATGTGGGTAGTTTTTATGATTGGTTGGGAGCGTGCTTGGCCCAGGAATTCAATGATTCAATAGGTGAAGGTTCGATCCAATTTTGATCTAAGCGAGTTGTCTCGAACGAATTCATTTAACTTCCTTCGTCAAGCCGATCGACGTTTCGGATCGATACGATCCTTTTTCAAGATTTTCATTTGATTTGATTTATTTTACAGACTAAGACGCCCTTTAGGTACAAAAGTATGTAAACAATATGATGTCGGTTAACAAAAGAAAATTTTCAAATGAAGTAATAAAAGTACAAGTACAATAAGACACGGTGTAAATCATCACGAACCTCAAAGTATAGATATGGACCAATACATAAATTATAATCTTACACTCTTCTTAGAAAGCCTTCTGGGCCGATTTTTAAAGATTGATACTGACCCCGAAAAGAAATCAAGATCATCTTTATATGAGTGTGCCAAGCAACAGATGCGGTTGACTGGATCAGAATAAAAATCATGTGAAGTGAACATCGGAATATTGAAAAGCGAAGGCTTTCGTAGAGTTCTCTAGATGGTACATTGAAGTTTAAAAGAGAGAGTTGTTCAGGACAGCTGATTTGACCATTAATGATTTTGAAAATGAAAACGAGATCGTCAACCAATCTACGAGCTTCGAGCGTGGTCATGTCAACCGATCTCATGAACGGTCCATAATCATGACAGGACACGGCCATGGGAGTGCAATTTTCAAAAGCCAAGAAACGCAAAACTTGTGCTGAACTCTCTCGATCAGTTTACAATATTTATCTTGGTGAGGCGACCAGATCTGGGACGCATATTCTAAATTAGGTCTGACAAGAGCATTGTATAGTGTCGAGAGTGTTGAGGGTTTTTGAAGTCTTTAGACATACGCTCCAGAAATCCGAGTTGCTTCATAGCCGTATTAACCATATTTTGATAATGCATAGTGAAATTGAACTTAGAATCAATTATAGTTCCTAAATCATGCATACTCTGAACAACCTCTAAGCTAGACCAGGTCAATTCATATGAGAACATGACTGGTTGCATCTTACGCAAAAGTCTCATTACTTTACACTTCGATATATATTCAGTTGCAGTTCATTCCAAGGCACACCATGATTCCAACCTATGCAAATCGGATTGTAATGCGATAACATCAGCGTATGATGAGATTCTCAAGAATAATTTCAAATCATCCGCGAAAAGTCAAAATTTAACATGCTTAAAATTGTCACCAATATCATTAACAAACAAAATAAATAGCAATGGGCCTAAATGCGACCCTTGCGGAACACCTGATATGACATTGATAGACCTTGAGATGCAATTCTTAACCTCAACAGTTTGAGTTCTATTCGTAAGATAGCTTCTCATCCAATGAGGAATATTCCCACGGAAACCAAGGCGGTGTAATTTAGATAAGAGAATATTATGATCTACAGTATCAAAGGCTTTTGTGAAATCAGTATAAACTGTAGTATCTACCTGACCGTTATTATCCAAAACTCTTGATACATAGTTACAATAAATAGTCAAGTTGGTGATAGTTGAACGACCAGGCATAAAACCATGTTGCATATCCGAAATGACGTCAGAAAACAGTGGAGATATTATGTCAGTTGTCAAGCTTTCAAATAGTTTGGGAATTGCACTTATGATAATAGATATTTGCCTGTAATTTTTCACATCTGCCCTGCAACCAGCCTTAAAAATCGGCGAGACCAAACTATTTTTCTAGCGGGTAGGAAAATGACCAGAAGATAAGGAGGCGTTGAAAATCAACCACAGTGGTCGTGATAATATGTAGCTGCAGGATTTCAAAACAAATGGGGAATCCCATCATCGCCAGGACCCTCATTGATATCCAAAGAGTTGATTCCCATAAGCACCGTTCCGATGTTAATATAGGAGAGATCAGAGATATCCAAATCAGAATTGGATTCTAAATTAGAGTCAGATCATTGTGAGAAACATAAACAGACTCAAAGTGAGCAGCAAACAAGTCAGCAATTCCACGCCCAGAGGTAACTGAGATTCCATCCATAACCATTTTACCCGGAATACCATTGTCGGATCGACGAGAATTGACATAGTTCCAAAAGCCTTTGATACAATGAGGAATTTGCAATTCCGTTGAGCGAACATAATCATTATAACACTTATCCACTAATTTTTTACATTGAGCACGCAAATCAGAGAAAACATGATAATCTTGTATCCGATTATATTTCTTATACATACAATGTTCTCCTTTCTTGGCACGTATCAGATCGATCAACTGTTGTTTAGAAAACCATCTAGGGTATTTGGAATCACGAGAATGACATTTAGGAACAACGTACAAATCAATTGCGTAATTCATAATCTCATACAAACACTCAACCCCATCATCAATAGTCAAAACACTAAGTAATGAATCCCAAGGGATTTGATTGAAAAAATTTCGAATTGCAGTATAATCACCCAAATTGAAATTATAACGAAAAATATTATCTCGCGGAAGATAATTAATTGAAACCACATCCAGTATAGAAAGAAGAGGTGGATGATATTTATCACAGGTGAGAAGAGACTCAGCAAGTAATGTTGTCACTACAGAACTGTCATTTGTAAATAACAGATCAAGCATAATACCAAAATCATTACATATATCATTCTTCAAGGATAAATTTGAGGAGTCAAAATATTCACAGACAAATAATTGTATCGACTGCACTTCATTACATGTTGCACCGGGAATTATGTCACATGATAAATTTGCACTAGTTAAACGCCAAGAAGCATGTGGTAGATTATAATGATCATATAGATAAAAAGAGAGATCCTGATTGGCACTCAGAATAGCTTCCACACTCTTACAATGATCTTCATAAAGATGCGCAGATGATGATGGCGGAATATAGACGGCTCCGAAAATTGATTCCGAAGAACCCATCCTAACTTTTATAAACAAATGTTCAACATTTGAGTGCTCATCGATTAATTCAGAACTCGGAATGCCATTTTTCACTGCTATCAAGACTCCTCACCCCTCTCGAAATGACTAGTCAGTAGAGATCTATCCTTTCTGTATACAGTGTAACCGTGCAAGCCGATTTCCGTTGATAAAATTTTATCAGAGAGCCATGTTTCCGATAAAATGATGATGTCATAGCGATCCACAGAGGCTGCGACTGCACAATGAAGCGCATTTAGTTTAGTACGAAGGCCGCGGACATTTTGATAGTACACTAAAGGGCGGGTTACAGGTTATTTTGTGATGATGAGTGACGAGTCTTATTTAATGGAACAATTTTCGGTACACCATTTACATATCTAATCGTCTGAGATGGATCGTTTAGGTCTTTCAGACGATCCCGGAGACTGTTTAAGTGAGCCCGTTGACGAGGAGTACGATCAAGAGAAAATTTCACCGGACCCCTGTAGGCAGACTGACCCTCTGATGATGATATCCAACCGTGTACTGCTGGAGGGGCAAGTCACACATAAGGGACGAATTTTGTTTTTATCACTATTGGGTCTGCCTATACGACGAATATGTATACCGTCATAGGAGTCAGGTTTAATTTCCGATAGGACTTTTTTAACCTCAGCAGTCTCAGAAGGCCCCGATGAGCCCTTCTCAGAAATATTAAACATAATGATATTGAATGATCGACTCCGCCGATCCTCCAGTTCACTGAAAAATTCTTCTCCGTCAAGTGAAGTCTTTGAGAGGAGATCATTGCTATCAGATCTACCAGTTTCAAGCATAGAAACTCTCGTATTCGAATTACAAACTGTGGTCGTCAATTCATCGATTCTAGCATTGAATTGATATAATTTGTCATTGGAAACAGAGATTTCACTTTTGATAATCGCACGAATGTTTGACAACAACGCAGAGTCACATTCCTCCCTTTGTAGAGATGACGACAGAGCAGGTGTTCTCAACGTCTCACAATCTAATAAAATTCCAGTTATGCCATGGATGATTAGTTCTGATCAAACACGGAGTTCCAGGATGAGAAACGATGCCACAGGAGCTACAAGAAAATGGACCTTGACGGATTTGGTGCACACTTGCAGATTGTAGCAGGCATTATCAGAATGAAAGAAAAATAGCGGAAGGAGAGTATACGTTGAGAACACTGAGCAATGAAGTGATACACACAAAAACGTATGTGTGTAGCGGCCATACGAATCCACTCACGCCGAGAGATGTGAATAAAGCCGACGTATACACAGATTCAATGTATGCCAGAATATAATATCGTCGATGAAGTTTAATTTTCAATTCAAATGCAAAAATTAACGCACAGACTGCACTGTAGGTTCTGTTATGCACGGTCGTAGACACTTCGTTGGATGAGGAGAGCACATGCAAAAACACACCACCAATACTGAAGAACGACACTTGAATAATCCGAAAAACTGCGGACAATAGTTTTGTGACCGAATACTTAAGACGCGATATTCTCCTTTGATACAAAGAAACGAAGTTTTTTGATATAATCGTAGCGGAGAAAAGGAGTGGTAGTATGAAGAATCATCCGGACCCATCAACTGGGATGTGGGTAGTTTTTATGATTGGTTGGGGGAGCGTGCTTGGCCCAGGAATTCAATGATTCAATAGGTGAAGGTTCGATCCAATTCTAATCCAAGCAAGTTGTCTCGAACGAATTTATTTAACTTCCTTCGGTAAACCGATCGACGTTTCAGATCGATACGATCCTTTTTCAAGATACACAGTTTTTTGATATAATCGTAGCGGAGAAAAGGAGTGGTAGTATGAAGAATCATCCGGACCCATCGACTGGGATGTGGGTAGTTTTTATGATTGGTTGGGAGCGTGCTTGGCCCAGGAATTCAATGATTCAATAGGTGAAGGTTCGATCCAATTTTGATCTAAGCGAGTTGTCTCGAACGAATTCATTTAACTTCCTTCGTCAAGCCGATCGACGTTTCGGATCGATACGATCCTTTTTCAAGATTTTCATTTGATTTGATTTATTTTACAGACTAAGACGCCCTTTAGGTACAAAAGTATGTAAACAATATGATGTCGGTTAACAAAAGAAAATTTTCAAATGAAGTAATAAAAAGTACAAGTACAATAAGACACGGTGTAAATCATCACGAACCTCAAAGTATAGATATGGACCAATACATAAATTATAATCTTACACTCTTCTTAGAAAGCCTTCTGGGCCGATTTTTTAAAGATTGATACTGACCCCGAAAAGAAATCAAGATCATCTTTATATGAGTGTGCCAAGCAACAGATGCGGTTGACTGGATCAGAATAAAAATCATGTGAAGTGAACATCGGAATATTGAAAAGCGAAGGCTTTCGTAGAGTTCTCTAGATGGTACATTGAAGTTTAAAAGAGAGAGTTGTTCAGGACAGCTGATTTGACCATTAATGATTTTGAAAATGAAAACGAGATCGTCAACCAATCTACGAGCTTCGAGCGTGGTCATGTCAACCGATCTCATGAACGGTCCATAATCATGACAGGACACGGCCATGGGAGTGCAATTTTCAAAAGCCAAGAAACGCAAAAACTTGTGCTGAACTCTCTCGATCAGTTTACAATATTTATCTTGGTGAGGCGACCAGATCTGGGACGCATATTCTAAATTAGGTCTGACAAGAGCATTGTATAGTGTCGAGAGTGTTGAGGGTTTTTGAAGTCTTTAGACATACGCTCCAGAAATCCGAGTTGCTTCATAGCCGTATTAACCATATTTTGATAATGCATAGTGAAATTGAACTTAGAATCAATTATAGTTCCTAAATCATGCATACTCTGAACAACCTCTAAGCTAGACCTGTTCAATTCATATGAGAACATGACTGGTTGCATCTTACGCAAAAGTCTCATTACTTTACACTTCGATATATATTCAGTTGCAGTTCATTCCAAGGCACACCATGATTCCAACCTATGCAAATCGGATTGTAATGCGATAACATCAGCGTATGATGAGATTCTCAAGAATAATTTCAAATCATCCGCGAAAAGTCAAAATTTAACATGCTTAAAATTGTCACCAATATCATTAACAAACAAAATAAATAGCAATGGGCCTAAATGCGACCCTTGCGGAACACCTGATATGACATTGATAGACCTTGAGATGCAATTCTTAACCTCAACAGTTTGAGTTCTATTCGTAAGATAGCTTCTCATCCAATGAGGAATATTCCCACGGAAACCAAGGCGGTGTAATTTAGATAAGAGAATATTATGATCTACAGTATCAAAGGCTTTTGTGAAATCAGTATAAACTGTAGTATCTACCTGACCGTTATTATCCAAAACTCTTGATACATAGTTACAATAAATAGTCAAGTTGGTGATAGTTGAACGACCAGGCATAAAACCATGTTGCATATCCGAAATGACGTCAGAAAACAGTGGAGATATTATGTCAGTTGTCAAGCTTTCAAATAGTTTGGGAATTGCACTTATGATAATAGATATTTGCCTGTAATTTTTCACATCTGCCCTGCAACCAGCCTTAAAAATCGGCGAGACCAAACTATTTTTCTAGCGGGTAGGAAAATGACCAGAAGATAAGGAGGCGTTGAAAATCAACCACAGTGGTCGTGATAATATGTAGCTGCAGGATTTCAAAAACAAATGGGGAATCCCATCATCGCCAGGACCCTCATTGATATCCAAAGAGTTGATTCCCATAAGCACCGTTCCGATGTTAATATAGGAGAGATCAGAGATATCCAAATCAGAATTGGATTCTAAATTAGGAGTCAGATCATTGTGAGAAACATAAACAGACTCAAAGTGAGCAGCAAACAAGTCAGCAATTCCACGCCCAGAGGTAACTGAGATTCCATCCATAACCATTTTACCCGGAATACCATTGTCGGATCGACGAGAATTGACATAGTTCCAAAAGCCTTTGATACAATGAGGAATTTGCAATTCCGTTGAGCGAACATAATCATTATAACACTTATCCACTAATTTACATTGAGCACGCAAATCAGAGAAAACATGATAATCTTGTATCCGATTATATTTCTTATACATACAATGTTCTCCTTTCTTGGCACGTATCAGATCGATCAACTGTTGTTTAGAAAACCATCTAGGGTATTTGGAATCACGAGAATGACATTTAGGAACAACGTACAAATCAATTGCGTAATTCATAATCTCATACAAACACTCAACCCCATCATCAATAGTCAAAACACTAAGTAATGAATCCCAAGGGATTTGATTGAAAAATTTCGAATTGCAGTATAATCACCCAAATTGAAATTATAACGAAAAATATTATCTCGCGGAAGATAATTAATTGAAACCACATCCAGTATAGAAAGAAGAGGTGGATGATATTTATCACAGGTGAGAAGAGACTCAGCAAGTAATGTTGTCACTACAGAACTGTCATTTGTAAATAACAGATCAAGCATAATACCAAAATCATTACATATATCATTCTTCAAGGATAAATTTGAGGAGTCAAAATATTCACAGACAAATAATTGTATCGACTGCACTTCATTACATGTTGCACCGGGAATTATGTCACATGATAAATTTGCACTAGTTAAACGCCAAGAAGCATGTGGTAGATTATAATGATCATATAGATAAAAAGAGAGATCCTGATTGGCACTCAGAATAGCTTCCACACTCTTACAATGATCTTCATAAAGATGCGCAGATGATGATGGCGGAATATAGACGGCTCCGAAAATTGATTCCGAAGAACCCATCCTAACTTTTATAAACAAATGTTCAACATTTGAGTGCTCATCGATTAATTCAGAACTCGGAATGCCATTTTTCACTGCTATCAAGACTCCTCCGCCCCTCTCGAAATGACTAGTCAGTAGAGATCTATCCTTTCTGTATACAGTGTAACCGTGCAAGCCGATTTCCGTTGATAAAATTTTATCAGAGAGCCATGTTTCCGATAAAATGATGATGTCATAGCGATCCACAGAGGCTGCGACTGCACAATGAAGCGCATTTAGTTTAGTACGAAGGCCGCGGACATTTTGATAGTACACTAAAGGGCGGGTTACAGGTTATTTTGTGATGATGAGTGACGAGTCTTATTTAATGGAACAATTTTCGGTACACCATTTACATATCTAATCGTCTGAGATGGATCGTTTAGGTCTTTCAGACGATCCCGGAGACTGTTTAAGTGAGCCCGTTGACGAGGAGTACGATCAAGAGAAAATTTCACCGGACCCCTGTAGGCAGACTGACCCTCTGATGATGATATCCAACCGTGTACTGCTGGAGGGGCAAGTCACACATAAGGGACGAATTTTGTTTTTATCACTATTGGGTCTGCCTATACGACGAATATGTATACCGTCATAGGAGTCAGGTTTAATTTCCGATAGGACTTTTTTAACCTCAGCAGTCTCAGAAGGCCCCGATGAGCCCTTCTCAGAAATATTAAACATAATGATATTGAATGATCGACTCCGCCGATCCTCCAGTTCACTGAAAAATTCTTCTCCGTCAAGTGAAGTCTTTGAGAGGAGATCATTGCTATCAGATCTACCAGTTTCAAGCATAGAAACTCTCGTATTCGAATTACAAACTGTGGTCGTCAATTCATCGATTCTAGCATTGAATTGATATAATTTGTCATTGGAAACAGAGATTTCACTTTTGATAATCGCACGAATGTTTGACAACAACGCAGAGTCACATTCCTCCCTTTGTAGAGATGACGACAGAGCAGGTGTTCTCAACGTCTCACAATCTAATAAAATTCCAGTTATGCCATGGATGATTAGTTCTGATCAAACACGGAGTTCCAGGATGAGAAACGATGCCACAGGAGCTACAAGAAAATGGACCTTGACGGATTTGGTGCACCCCTTGCAGATTGTAGCAGGCATTATCAGAATGAAAGAAAAATAGCGGAAGGAGAGTATACGTTGAGAACACTGAGCAATGAAGTGATACACAAAAACGTATGTGTGTAGCGGCCATACGAATCCACTCACGCCGAGAGATGTGAATAAAGCCGACGTATACACAGATTCAATGTATGCCAGAATATAATATCGTCGATGAAGTTTAATTTTCAATTCAAATGCAAAAATTAACGCACAGACTGCACTGTAGGTTCTGTTATGCACGGTCGTAGACACTTCGTTGGATGAGGAGAGCACATGCAAAAACACACCACCAATACTGAAGAACGACACTTGAATAATCCGAAAAACTGCGGACAATAGTTTTGTGACCGAATACTTAAGACGCGATATTCTCCTTTGATACAAAGAAACGAAGTTTTTTGATATAATCGTAGCGGAGAAAAGGAGTGGTAGTATGAAGAATCATCCGGACCCATCAACTGGGATGTGGGTAGTTTTATGATTGGTTGGGGGAGCGTGCTTGGCCCAGGAATTCAATGATTCAATAGGTGAAGGTTCGATCCAATTCTAATCCAAGCAAGTTGTCTCGAACGAATTTATTTAACTTCCTTCGGTAAACCGATCGACGTTTCAGATCGATACGATCCTTTTTCAAGATACACAGTTTTTTGATATAATCGTAGCGGAGAAAAGGAGTGGTAGTATGAAGAATCATCCGGACCCATCGACTGGGATGTGGGTAGTTTTTATGATTGGTTGGGAGCGTGCTTGGCCCAGGAATTCAATGATTCAATAGGTGAAGGTTCGATCCAATTTTGATCTAAGCGAGTTGTCTCGAACGAATTCATTTAACTTCCTTCGTCAAGCCGATCGACGTTTCGGATCGATACGATCCTTTTTCAAGATTTTCATTTGATTTGATTTATTTTACAGACTAAGACGCCCTTTAGGTACAAAAGTATGTAAACAATATGATGTCGGTTAACAAAAGAAAATTTTCAAATGAAGTAATAAAAAGTACAAGTACAATAAGACACGGTGTAAATCATCACGAACCTCAAAGTATAGATATGGACCAATACATAAATTATAATCTTACACTCTTCTTAGAAAGCCTTCTGGGCCGATTTTTCAAAGATTGATACTGACCCCGAAAAGAAATCAAGATCATCTTTTTATGAGTGTGCCAAGCAACAGATGCGGTTGACTGGATCAGAATAAAAATCATGTGAAGTGAACATCGGAATATTGAAAAGCGAAGGCTTTCGTAGAGTTCTCTAGATGGTACATTGAAGTTTAAAAGAGAGAGTTGTTCAGGACAGCTGATTTGACCATTAATGATTTTGAAAATGAAAACGAGATCGTCAACCAATCTACGAGCTTCGAGCGTGGTCATGTCAACCGATCTCATGAACGGTCCATAATCATGACAGGACACGGCCATGGGAGTGCAATTTTCAAAAGCCAAGAAACGCAAAAACTTGTGCTGAACTCTCTCGATCAGTTTACAATATTTATCTTGGTGAGGCGACCAGATCTGGGACGCATATTCTAAATTAGGTCTGACAAGAGCATTGTATAGTGTCGAGAGTGTTGAGGGTTTTTGAAGTCTTTAGACATACGCTCCAGAAATCCGAGTTGCTTCATAGCCGTATTAACCATATTTTGATAATGCATAGTGAAATTGAACTTAGAATCAATTATAGTTCCTAAATCATGCATACTCTGAACAACCTCTAAGCTAGACCTGTTCAATTCATATGAGAACATGACTGGTTGCATCTTACGCAAAAGTCTCATTACTTTACACTTCGATATATATTCAGTTGCAGTTCATTCCAAGGCACACCATGATTCCAACCTATGCAAATCGGATTGTAATGCGATAACATCAGCGTATGATGAGATTCTCAAGAATAATTTCAAATCATCCGCGAAAAGTCAAAATTTAACATGCTTAAAATTGTCACCAATATCATTAACAAACAAAATAAATAGCAATGGGCCTAAATGCGACCCTTGCGGAACACCTGATATGACATTGATAGACCTTGAGATGCAATTCTTAACCTCAACAGTTTGAGTTCTATTCGTAAGATAGCTTCTCATCCAATGAGGAATATTCCCACGGAAACCAAGGCGGTGTAATTTAGATAAGAGAATATTATGATCTACAGTATCAAAGGCTTTTGTGAAATCAGTATAAACTGTAGTATCTACCTGACCGTTATTATCCAAAACTCTTGATACATAGTTACAATAAATAGTCAAGTTGGTGATAGTTGAACGACCAGGCATAAAACCATGTTGCATATCCGAAATGACGTCAGAAAACAGTGGAGATATTATGTCAGTTGTCAAGCTTTCAAATAGTTTGGGAATTGCACTTATGATAATAGATATTTGCCTGTAATTTTTCACATCTGCCCTGCAACCAGCCTTAAAAATCGGCGAGACCAAACTATTTTTCTAGCGGGTAGGAAAATGACCAGAAGATAAGGAGGCGTTGAAAATCAACCACAGTGGTCGTGATAATATGTAGCTGCAGGATTTCAAAAACAAATGGGGAATCCCATCATCGCCAGGACCCTCATTGATATCCAAAGAGTTGATTCCCATAAGCACCGTTCCGATGTTAATATAGGAGAGATCAGAGATATCCAAATCAGAATTGGATTCTAAATTAGGAGTCAGATCATTGTGAGAAACATAAACAGACTCAAAGTGAGCAGCAAACAAGTCAGCAATTCCACGCCCAGAGGTAACTGAGATTCCATCCATAACCATTTTACCCGGAATACCATTGTCGGATCGACGAGAATTGACATAGTTCCAAAAGCCTTTGATACAATGAGGAATTTGCAATTCCGTTGAGCGAACATAATCATTATAACACTTATCCACTAATTTTTTACATTGAGCACGCAAATCAGAGAAAACATGATAATCTTGTATCCGATTATATTTCTTATACATACAATGTTCTCCTTTCTTGGCACGTATCAGATCGATCAACTGTTGTTTAGAAAACCATCTAGGGTATTTGGAATCACGAGAATGACATTTAGGAACAACGTACAAATCAATTGCGTAATTCATAATCTCATACAAACACTCAACCCCATCATCAATAGTCAAAACACTAAGTAATGAATCCCAAGGGATTTGATTGAAAAAATTTCGAATTGCAGTATAATCACCCAAATTGAAATTATAACGAAAAATATTATCTCGCGGAAGATAATTAATTGAAACCACATCCAGTATAGAAAGAAGAGGTGGATGATATTTATCACAGGTGAGAAGAGACTCAGCAAGTAATGTTGTCACTACAGAACTGTCATTTGTAAATAACAGATCAAGCATAATACCAAAATCATTACATATATCATTCTTCAAGGATAAATTTGAGGAGTCAAAATATTCACAGACAAATAATTGTATCGACTGCACTTCATTACATGTTGCACCGGGAATTATGTCACATGATAAATTTGCACTAGTTAAACGCCAAGAAGCATGTGGTAGATTATAATGATCATATAGATAAAAAGAGAGATCCTGATTGGCACTCAGAATAGCTTCCACACTCTTACAATGATCTTCATAAAGATGCGCAGATGATGATGGCGGAATATAGACGGCTCCGAAAATTGATTCCGAAGAACCCATCCTAACTTTTATAAACAAATGTTCAACATTTGAGTGCTCATCGATTAATTCAGAACTCGGAATGCCATTTTTCACTGCTATCAAGACTCCTCCGCCCCTCTCGAAATGACTAGTCAGTAGAGATCTATCCTTTCTGTATACAGTGTAACCGTGCAAGCCGATTTCCGTTGATAAAATTTTATCAGAGAGCCATGTTTCCGATAAAATGATGATGTCATAGCGATCCACAGAGGCTGCGACTGCACAATGAAGCGCATTTAGTTTAGTACGAAGGCCGCGGACATTTTGATAGTACACTAAAGGGCGGGTTACAGGTTATTTTGTGATGATGAGTGACGAGTCTTATTTAATGGAACAATTTTCGGTACACCATTTACATATCTAATCGTCTGAGATGGATCGTTTAGGTCTTTCAGACGATCCCGGAGACTGTTTAAGTGAGCCCGTTGACGAGGAGTACGATCAAGAGAAAATTTCACCGGACCCTGTAGGCAGACTGACCTCTGATGATGATATCCAACCGTGTACTGCTGGAGGGGCAAGTCACACATAAGGGACGAATTTTGTTTTTATCACTATTGGGTCTGCCTATACGACGAATATGTATACCGTCATAGGAGTCAGGTTTAATTTCCGATAGGACTTTTTTAACCTCAGCAGTCTCAGAAGGCCCCGATGAGCCCTTCTCAGAAATATTAAACATAATGATATTGAATGATCGACTCCGCCGATCCTCCAGTTCACTGAAAAATTCTTCTCCGTCAAGTGAAGTCTTTGAGAGATCATTGCTATCAGATCTACCAGTTTCAAGCATAGAAACTCTCGTATTCGAATTACAAACTGTGGTCGTCAATTCATCGATTCTAGCATTGAATTGATATAATTTGTCATTGGAAACAGAGATTTCACTTTTGATAATCGCACGAATGTTTGACAACAACGCAGAGTCACATTCCTCCTTTGTAGAGATGACGACAGAGCAGGTGTTCTCAACGTCTCACAATCTAATAAAATTCCAGTTATGCCATGGATGATTAGTTCTGATCAAACACGGAGTTCCAGGATGAGAAACGATGCCACAGGAGCTACAAGAAAATGGACCTTGACGGATTTGGTGCACCCCTTGCAGATTGTAGCAGGCATTATCAGAATGAAAGAAAAATAGCGGAAGGAGAGTATACGTTGAGAACACTGAGCAATGAAGTGATACACACAAAAACGTATGTGTGTAGCGGCCATACGAATCCACTCACGCCGAGAGATGTGAATAAAGCCGACGTATACACAGATTCAATGTATGCCAGAATATAATATCGTCGATGAAGTTTAATTTTCAATTCAAATGCAAAAATTAACGCACAGACTGCACTGTAGGTTCTGTTATGCACGGTCGTAGACACTTCGTTGGATGAGGAGAGCACATGCAAAAACACACCACCAATACTGAAGAACGACACTTGAATAATCCGAAAAACTGCGGACAATAGTTTTGTGACCGAATACTTAAGACGCGATATTCTCCTTTGATACAAAGAAACGAAGTTTTTTGATATAATCGTAGCGGAGAAAAGGAGTGGTAGTATGAAGAATCATCCGGACCCATCAACTGGGATGTGGGTAGTTTTTATGATTGGTTGGGGGAGCGTGCTTGGCCCAGGAATTCAATGATTCAATAGGTGAAGGTTCGATCCAATTCTAATCCAAGCAAGTTGTCTCGAACGAATTTATTTAACTTCCTTCGGTAAACCGATCGACGTTTCAGATCGATACGATCCTTTTTCAAGATACACAGTTTTTGATATAATCGTAGCGGAGAAAAGGAGTGGTAGTATGAAGAATCATCCGGACCCATCGACTGGGATGTGGGTAGTTTTTATGATTGGTTGGGAGCGTGCTTGGCCCAGGAATTCAATGATTCAATAGGTGAAGGTTCGATCCAATTTTGATCTAAGCGAGTTGTCTCGAACGAATTCATTTAACTTCCTTCGTCAAGCCGATCGACGTTTCGGATCGATACGATCCTTTTTCAAGATTTTCATTTGATTTGATTTATTTTACAGACTAAGACGCCCTTTAGGTACAAAAGTATGTAAACAATATGATGTCGGTTAACAAAAGAAAATTTTCAAATGAAGTAATAAAAAGTACAAGTACAATAAGACACGGTGTAAATCATCACGAACCTCAAAGTATAGATATGGACCAATACATAAATTATAATCTTACACTCTTCTTAGAAAGCCTTCTGGGCCGATTTTTTAAAGATTGATACTGACCCCGAAAAGAAATCAAGATCATCTTTATATGAGTGTGCCAAGCAACAGATGCGGTTGACTGGATCAGAATAAAAATCATGTGAAGTGAACATCGGAATATTGAAAAGCGAAGGCTTTCGTAGAGTTCTCTAGATGGTACATTGAAGTTTAAAAGAGAGAGTTGTTCAGGACAGCTGATTTGACCATTAATGATTTTGAAAATGAAAACGAGATCGTCAACCAATCTACGAGCTTCGAGCGTGGTCATGTCAACCGATCTCATGAACGGTCCATAATCATGACAGGACACGGCCATGGGAGTGCAATTTTCAAAAGCCAAGAAACGCAAAAACTTGTGCTGAACTCTCTCGATCAGTTTACAATATTTATCTTGGTGAGGCGACCAGATCTGGGACGCATATTCTAAATTAGGTCTGACAAGAGCATTGTATAGTGTCGAGAGTGTTGAGGGTTTTTGAAGTCTTTAGACATACGCTCCAGAAATCCGAGTTGCTTCATAGCCGTATTAACCATATTTTGATAATGCATAGTGAAATTGAACTTAGAATCAATTATAGTTCCTAAATCATGCATACTCTGAACAACCTCTAAGCTAGACCAGTTCAATTCATATGAGAACATGACTGGTTGCATCTTACGCAAAAGTCTCATTACTTTACACTTCGATATATATTCAGTTGCAGTTCATTCCAAGGCACACCATGATTCCAACCTATGCAAATCGGATTGTAATGCGATAACATCAGCGTATGATGAGATTCTCAAGAATAATTTCAAATCATCCGCGAAAAGTCAAAATTTAACATGCTTAAAATTGTCACCAATATCATTAACAAACAAAATAAATAGCAATGGGCCTAAATGCGACCCTTGCGGAACACCTGATATGACATTGATAGACCTTGAGATGCAATTCTTAACCTCAACAGTTTGAGTTCTATTCGTAAGATAGCTTCTCATCCAATGAGGAATATTCCCACGGAAACCAAGGCGGTGTAATTTAGATAAGAGAATATTATGATCTACAGTATCAAAGGCTTTTGTGAAATCAGTATAAACTGTAGTATCTACCTGACCGTTATTATCCAAAACTCTTGATACATAGTTACAATAAATAGTCAAGTTGGTGATAGTTGAACGACCAGGCATAAAACCATGTTGCATATCCGAAATGACGTCAGAAAACAGTGGAGATATTATGTCAGTTGTCAAGCTTTCAAATAGTTTGGGAATTGCACTTATGATAATAGATATTTGCCTGTAATTTTTCACATCTGCCCTGCAACCAGCCTTAAAAATCGGCGAGACCAAACTATTTTTCTAGCGGGTAGGAAAATGACCAGAAGATAAGGAGGCGTTGAAAATCAACCACAGTGGTCGTGATAATATGTAGCTGCAGGATTTCAAAAACAAATGGGGAATCCCATCATCGCCAGGACCCTCATTGATATCCAAAGAGTTGATTCCCATAAGCACCGTTCCGATGTTAATATAGGAGAGATCAGAGATATCCAAATCAGAATTGGATTCTAAATTAGTAGTCAGATCATTGTGAGAAACATAAACAGACTCAAAGTGAGCAGCAAACAAGTCAGCAATTCCACGCCCAGAGGTAACTGAGATTCCATCCATAACCATTTTACCCGGAATACCATTGTCGGATCGACGAGAATTGACATAGTTCCAAAAGCCTTTGATACAATGAGGAATTTGCAATTCCGTTGAGCGAACATAATCATTATAACACTTATCCACTAATTTTTTACATTGAGCACGCAAATCAGAGAAAACATGATAATCTTGTATCCGATTATATTTCTTATACATACAATGTTCTCCTTTCTTGGCACGTATCAGATCGATCAACTGTTGTTTAGAAAACCATCTAGGGTATTTGGAATCACGAGAATGACATTTAGGAACAACGTACAAATCAATTGCGTAATTCATAATCTCATACAAACACTCAACCCCATCATCAATAGTCAAAACACTAAGTAATGAATCCCAAGGGATTTGATTGAAAAAATTTCGAATTGCAGTATAATCACCCAAATTGAAATTATAACGAAAAATATTATCTCGCGGAAGATAATTAATTGAAACCACATCCAGTATAGAAAGAAGAGGTGGATGATATTTATCACAGGTGAGAAGAGACTCAGCAAGTAATGTTGTCACTACAGAACTGTCATTTGTAAATAACAGATCAAGCATAATACCAAAATCATTACATATATCATTCTTCAAGGATAAATTTGAGGAGTCAAAATATTCACAGACAAATAATTGTATCGACTGCACTTCATTACATGTTGCACCGGGAATTATGTCACATGATAAATTTGCACTAGTTAAACGCCAAGAAGCATGTGGTAGATTATAATGATCATATAGATAAAAAGAGAGATCCTGATTGGCACTCAGAATAGCTTCCACACTCTTACAATGATCTTCATAAAGATGCGCAGATGATGATGGCGGAATATAGACGGCTCCGAAAATTGATTCCGAAGAACCCATCCTAACTTTTATAAACAAATGTTCAACATTTGAGTGCTCATCGATTAATTCAGAACTCGGAATGCCATTTTTCACTGCTATCAAGACTCCTCCGCCCCTCTCGAAATGACTAGTCAGTAGAGATCTATCCTTTCTGTATACAGTGTAACCGTGCAAGCCGATTTCCGTTGATAAAATTTTATCAGAGAGCCATGTTTCCGATAAAATGATGATGTCATAGCGATCCACAGAGGCTGCGACTGCACAATGAAGCGCATTTAGTTTAGTACGAAGGCCGCGGACATTTTGATAGTACACTAAAGGGCGGGTTACAGGTTATTTTGTGATGATGAGTGACGAGTCTTATTTAATGGAACAATTTTCGGTACACCATTTACATATCTAATCGTCTGAGATGGATCGTTTAGGTCTTTCAGACGATCCCGGAGACTGTTTAAGTGAGCCCGTTGACGAGGAGTACGATCAAGAGAAAATTTCACCGGACCCCTGTAGGCAGACTGACCCTCTGATGATGATATCCAACCGTGTACTGCTGGAGGGGCAAGTCACACATAAGGGACGAATTTTGTTTTTATCACTATTGGGTCTGCCTATACGACGAATATGTATACCGTCATAGGAGTCAGGTTTAATTTCCGATAGGACTTTTTTAACCTCAGCAGTCTCAGAAGGCCCCGATGAGCCCTTCTCAGAAATATTAAACATAATGATATTGAATGATCGACTCCGCCGATCCTCCAGTTCACTGAAAAATTCTTCTCCGTCAAGTGAAGTCTTTGAGAGGAGATCATTGCTATCAGATCTACCAGTTTCAAGCATAGAAACTCTCGTATTCGAATTACAAACTGTGGTCGTCAATTCATCGATTCTAGCATTGAATTGATATAATTTGTCATTGGAAACAGAGATTTCACTTTTGATAATCGCACGAATGTTTGACAACAACGCAGAGTCACATTCCTCCCTTTGTAGAGATGACGACAGAGCAGGTGTTCTCAACGTCTCACAATCTAATAAAATTCCAGTTATGCCATGGATGATTAGTTCTGATCAAACACGGAGTTCCAGGATGAGAAACGATGCCACAGGAGCTACAAGAAAATGGACCTTGACGGATTTGGTGCACCCCTTGCAGATTGTAGCAGGCATTATCAGAATGAAAGAAAAATAGCGGAAGGAGAGTATACGTTGAGAACACTGAGCAATGAAGTGATACACACAAAAACGTATGTGTGTAGCGGCCATACGAATCCACTCACGCCGAGAGATGTGAATAAAGCCGACGTATACACAGATTCAATGTATGCCAGAATATAATATCGTCGATGAAGTTTAATTTTCAATTCAAATGCAAAAATTAACGCACAGACTGCACTGTAGGTTCTGTTATGCACGGTCGTAGACACTTCGTTGGATGAGGAGAGCACATGCAAAAACACACCACCAATACTGAAGAACGACACTTGAATAATCCGAAAAACTGCGGACAATAGTTTTGTGACCGAATACTTAAGACGCGATATTCTCCTTTGATACAAAGAAACGAAGTTTTTTGATATAATCGTAGCGGAGAAAAGGAGTGGTAGTATGAAGAATCATCCGGACCCATCAACTGGGATGTGGGTAGTTTTTATGATTGGTTGGGGGAGCGTGCTTGGCCCAGGAATTCAATGATTCAATAGGTGAAGGTTCGATCCAATTCTAATCCAAGCAAGTTGTCTCGAACGAATTTATTTAACTTCCTTCGGTAAACCGATCGACGTTTCAGATCGATACGATCCTTTTTCAAGATACACAGTTTTTGATATAATCGTAGCGGAGAAAAGGAGTGGTAGTATGAAGAATCATCCGGACCCATCGACTGGGATGTGGGTAGTTTTTATGATTGGTTGGGAGCGTGCTTGGCCCAGGAATTCAATGATTCAATAGGTGAAGGTTCGATCCAATTTTGATCTAAGCGAGTTGTCTCGAACGAATTCATTTAACTTCCTTCGTCAAGCCGATCGACGTTTCGGATCGATACGATCCTTTTTCAAGATTTTCATTTGATTTGATTTATTTTACAGACTAAGACGCCCTTTAGGTACAAAAGTATGTAAACAATATGATGTCGGTTAACAAAAGAAAATTTTCAAATGAAGTAATAAAAAGTACAAGTACAATAAGACACGGTGTAAATCATCACGAACCTCAAAGTATAGATATGGACCAATACATAAATTATAATCTTACACTCTTCTTAGAAAGCCTTCTGGGCCGATTTTTTAAAGATTGATACTGACCCCGAAAAGAAATCAAGATCATCTTTATATGAGTGTGCCAAGCAACAGATGCGGTTGACTGGATCAGAATAAAAATCATGTGAAGTGAACATCGGAATATTGAAAAGCGAAGGCTTTCGTAGAGTTCTCTAGATGGTACATTGAAGTTTAAAAGAGAGAGTTGTTCAGGACAGCTGATTTGACCATTAATGATTTTGAAAATGAAAACGAGATCGTCAACCAATCTACGAGCTTCGAGCGTGGTCATGTCAACCGATCTCATGAACGGTCCATAATCATGACAGGACACGGCCATGGGAGTGCAATTTTCAAAAGCCAAGAAACGCAAAACTTGTGCTGAACTCTCTCGATCAGTTTACAATATTTATCTTGGTGAGGCGACCAGATCTGGGACGCATATTCTAAATTAGGTCTGACAAGAGCATTGTATAGTGTCGAGAGTGTTGAGGGTTTTTGAAGTCTTTAGACATACGCTCCAGAAATCCGAGTTGCTTCATAGCCGTATTAACCATATTTTGATAATGCATAGTGAAATTGAACTTAGAATCAATTATAGTTCCTAAATCATGCATACTCTGAACAACCTCTAAGCTAGACCTGTTCAATTCATATGAGAACATGACTGGTTGCATCTTACGCAAAAGTCTCATTACTTTACACTTCGATATATATTCAGTTGCAGTTCATTCCAAGGCACACCATGATTCCAACCTATGCAAATCGGATTGTAATGCGATAACATCAGCGTATGATGAGATTCTCAAGAATAATTTCAAATCATCCGCGAAAAGTCAAAATTTAACATGCTTAAAATTGTCACCAATATCATTAACAAACAAAATAAATAGCAATGGGCCTAAATGCGACCCTTGCGGAACACCTGATATGACATTGATAGACCTTGAGATGCAATTCTTAACCTCAACAGTTTGAGTTCTATTCGTAAGATAGCTTCTCATCCAATGAGGAATATTCCCACGGAAACCAAGGCGGTGTAATTTAGATAAGAGAATATTATGATCTACAGTATCAAAGGCTTTTGTGAAATCAGTATAAACTGTAGTATCTACCTGACCGTTATTATCCAAAACTCTTGATACATAGTTACAATAAATAGTCAAGTTGGTGATAGTTGAACGACCAGGCATAAAACCATGTTGCATATCCGAAATGACGTCAGAAAACAGTGGAGATATTATGTCAGTTGTCAAGCTTTCAAATAGTTTGGGAATTGCACTTATGATAGATATTTGCCTGTAATTTTTCACATCTGCCCTGCAACCAGCCTTAAAAATCGGCGAGACCAAACTATTTTTCTAGCGGGTAGGAAAATGACCAGAAGATAAGGAGGCGTTGAAAATCAACCACAGTGGTCGTGATAATATGTAGCTGCAGGATTTCAAAAACAAATGGGGAATCCCATCATCGCCAGGACCCTCATTGATATCCAAAGAGTTGATTCCCATAAGCACCGTTCCGATGTTAATATAGGAGAGATCAGAGATATCCAAATCAGAATTGGATTCTAAATTAGGAGTCAGATCATTGTGAGAAACATAAACAGACTCAAAGTGAGCAGCAAACAAGTCAGCAATTCCACGCCCAGAGGTAACTGAGATTCCATCCATAACCATTTTACCCGGAATACCATTGTCGGATCGACGAGAATTGACATAGTTCCAAAAGCCTTTGATACAATGAGGAATTTGCAATTCCGTTGAGCGAACATAATCATTATAACACTTATCCACTAATTTTTACATTGAGCACGCAAATCAGAGAAAACATGATAATCTTGTATCCGATTATATTTCTTATACATACAATGTTCTCCTTTCTTGGCACGTATCAGATCGATCAACTGTTGTTTAGAAAACCATCTAGGGTATTTGGAATCACGAGAATGACATTTAGGAACAACGTACAAATCAATTGCGTAATTCATAATCTCATACAAACACTCAACCCCATCATCAATAGTCAAAACACTAAGTAATGAATCCCAAGGGATTTGATTGAAAAAATTTCGAATTGCAGTATAATCACCCAAATTGAAATTATAACGAAAAATATTATCTCGCGGAAGATAATTAATTGAAACCACATCCAGTATAGAAAGAAGAGGTGGATGATATTTATCACAGGTGAGAAGAGACTCAGCAAGTAATGTTGTCACTACAGAACTGTCATTTGTAAATAACAGATCAAGCATAATACCAAAATCATTACATATATCATTCTTCAAGGATAAATTTGAGGAGTCAAAATATTCACAGACAAATAATTGTATCGACTGCACTTCATTACATGTTGCACCGGGAATTATGTCACATGATAAATTTGCACTAGTTAAACGCCAAGAAGCATGTGGTAGATTATAATGATCATATAGATAAAAAGAGAGATCCTGATTGGCACTCAGAATAGCTTCCACACTCTTACAATGATCTTCATAAAGATGCGCAGATGATGATGGCGGAATATAGACGGCTCCGAAAATTGATTCCGAAGAACCCATCCTAACTTTTATAAACAAATGTTCAACATTTGAGTGCTCATCGATTAATTCAGAACTCGGAATGCCATTTTTCACTGCTATCAAGACTCCTCCGCCCCTCTCGAAATGACTAGTCAGTAGAGATCTATCCTTTCTGTATACAGTGTAACCGTGCAAGCCGATTTCCGTTGATAAAATTTTATCAGAGAGCCATGTTTCCGATAAAATGATGATGTCATAGCGATCCACAGAGGCTGCGACTGCACAATGAAGCGCATTTAGTTTAGTACGAAGGCCGCGGACATTTTGATAGTACACTAAAGGGCGGGTTACAGGTTATTTTGTGATGATGAGTGACGAGTCTTATTTAATGGAACAATTTTCGGTACACCATTTACATATCTAATCGTCTGAGATGGATCGTTTAGGTCTTTCAGACGATCCCGGAGACTGTTTAAGTGAGCCCGTTGACGAGGAGTACGATCAAGAGAAAATTTCACCGGACCCCTGTAGGCAGACTGACCCTCTGATGATGATATCCAACCGTGTACTGCTGGAGGGCAAGTCACACATAAGGGACGAATTTTGTTTTTATCACGATTGGGTCTGCCTATACGACGAATATGTATACCGTCATAGGAGTCAGGTTTAATTTCCGATAGGACTTTTTTACCTCAGCAGTCTCAGAAGGCCCCGATGAGCCCTTCTCAGAAATATTAAACATAATGATATTGAATGATCGACTCCGCCGATCCTCCAGTTCACTGAAAAATTCTTCTCCGTCAAGTGAAGTCTTTGAGAGGAGATCATTGCTATCAGATCTACCAGTTTCAAGCATAGAAACTCTCGTATTCGAATTACAAACTGTGGTCGTCAATTCATCGATTCTAGCATTGAATTGATATAATTTGTCATTGGAAACAGAGATTTCACTTTTGATAATCGCACGAATGTTTGACAACAACGCAGAGTCACATTCCTCCCTTTGTAGAGATGACGACAGAGCAGGTGTTCTCAACGTCTCACAATCTAATAAAATTCCAGTTATGCCATGGATGATTAGTTCTGATCAAACACGGAGTTCCAGGATGAGAAACGATGCCACAGGAGCTACAAGAAAATGGACCTTGACGGATTTGGTGCACCCCTTGCAGATTGTAGCAGGCATTATCAGAATGAAAGAAAAATAGCGGAAGGAGAGTATACGTTGAGAACACTGAGCAATGAAGTGATACACACAAAACGTATGTGTGTAGCGGCCATACGAATCCACTCACGCCGAGAGATGTGAATAAAGCCGACGTATACACAGATTCAATGTATGCCAGAATATAATATCGTCGATGAAGTTTAATTTTCAATTCAAATGCAAAAATTAACGCACAGACTGCACTGTAGGTTCTGTTATGCACGGTCGTAGACACTTCGTTGGATGAGGAGAGCACATGCAAAAACACACCACCAATACTGAAGAACGACACTTGAATAATCCGAAAAACTGCGGACAATAGTTTTGTGACCGAATACTTAAGACGCGATATTCTCCTTTGATACAAAGAAACGAAGTTTTTTGATATAATCGTAGCGGAGAAAAGGAGTGGTAGTATGAAGAATCATCCGGACCCATCAACTGGGATGTGGGTAGTTTTATGATTGGTTGGGGGAGCGTGCTTGGCCCAGGAATTCAATGATTCAATAGGTGAAGGTTCGATCCAATTCTAATCCAAGCAAGTTGTCTCGAACGAATTTATTTAACTTCCTTCGGTAAACCGATCGACGTTTCAGATCGATACGATCCTTTTCAAGATACACAGTTTTTGATATAATCGTAGCGGAGAAAAGGAGTGGTAGTATGAAGAATCATCCGGACCCATCGACTGGGATGTGGGTAGTTTTTATGATTGGTTGGGAGCGTGCTTGGCCCAGGAATTCAATGATTCAATAGGTGAAGGTTCGATCCAATTTTGATCTAAGCGAGTTGTCTCGAACGAATTCATTTAACTTCCTTCGTCAAGCCGATCGACGTTTCGGATCGATACGATCCTTTTTCAAGATTTTCATTTGATTTGATTTATTTTACAGACTAAGACGCCCTTTAGGTACAAAAGTATGTAAACAATATGATGTCGGTTAACAAAAGAAAATTTTCAAATGAAGTAATAAAAAGTACAAGTACAATAAGACACGGTGTAAATCATCACGAACCTCAAAGTATAGATATGGACCAATACATAAATTATAATCTTACACTCTTCTTAGAAAGCCTTCTGGGCCGATTTTTTAAAGATTGATACTGACCCCGAAAAGAAATCAAGATCATCTTTATATGAGTGTGCCAAGCAACAGATGCGGTTGACTGGATCAGAATAAAAATCATGTGAAGTGAACATCGGAATATTGAAAAGCGAAGGCTTTCGTAGAGTTCTCTAGATGGTACATTGAAGTTTAAAAGAGAGAGTTGTTCAGGACAGCTGATTTGACCATTAATGATTTTGAAAATGAAAACGAGATCGTCAACCAATCTACGAGCTTCGAGCGTGGTCATGTCAACCGATCTCATGAACGGTCCATAATCATGACAGGACACGGCCATGGGAGTGCAATTTTCAAAAGCCAAGAAACGCAAAAACTTGTGCTGAACTCTCTCGATCAGTTTACAATATTTATCTTGGTGAGGCGACCAGATCTGGGACGCATATTCTAAATTAGGTCTGACAAGAGCATTGTATAGTGTCGAGAGTGTTGAGGGTTTTTGAAGTCTTTAGACATACGCTCCAGAAATCCGAGTTGCTTCATAGCCGTATTAACCATATTTTGATAATGCATAGTGAAATTGAACTTAGAATCAATTATAGTTCCTAAATCATGCATACTCTGAACAACCTCTAAGCTAGACCCGTTCAATTCATATGAGAACATGACTGGTTGCATCTTACGCAAAAGTCTCATTACTTTACACTTCGATATATATTCAGTTGCAGTTCATTCCAAGGCACACCATGATTCCAACCTATGCAAATCGGATTGTAATGCGATAACATCAGCGTATGATGAGATTCTCAAGAATAATTTCAAATCATCCGCGAAAAGTCAAAATTTAACATGCTTAAAATTGTCACCAATATCATTAACAAACAAAATAAATAGCAATGGGCCTAAATGCGACCCTTGCGGAACACCTGATATGACATTGATAGACCTTGAGATGCAATTCTTAACCTCAACAGTTTGAGTTCTATTCGTAAGATAGCTTCTCATCCAATGAGGAATATTCCCACGGAAACCAAGGCGGTGTAATTTAGATAAGAGAATATTATGATCTACAGTATCAAAGGCTTTTGTGAAATCAGTATAAACTGTAGTATCTACCTGACCGTTATTATCCAAAACTCTTGATACATAGTTACAATAAATAGTCAAGTTGGTGATAGTTGAACGACCAGGCATAAAACCATGTTGCATATCCGAAATGACGTCAGAAAACAGTGGAGATATTATGTCAGTTGTCAAGCTTTCAAATAGTTTGGGAATTGCACTTATGATAGATATTTGCCTGTAATTTTTCACATCTGCCCTGCAACCAGCCTTAAAATCGGCGAGACCAAACTATTTTTCTAGCGGGTAGGAAAATGACCAGAAGATAAGGAGGCGTTGAAAATCAACCACAGTGGTCGTGATAATATGTAGCTGCAGGATTTCAAAAACAAATGGGGAATCCCATCATCGCCAGGACCCTCATTGATATCCAAAGAGTTGATTCCCATAAGCACCGTTCCGATGTTAATATAGGAGAGATCAGAGATATCCAAATCAGAATTGGATTCTAAATTAGGAGTCAGATCATTGTGAGAAACATAAACAGACTCAAAGTGAGCAGCAAACAAGTCAGCAATTCCACGCCCAGAGGTAACTGAGATTCCATCCATAACCATTTTACCCGGAATACCATTGTCGGATCGACGAGAATTGACATAGTTCCAAAAGCCTTTGATACAATGAGGAATTTGCAATTCCGTTGAGCGAACATAATCATTATAACACTTATCCACTAATTTTTTACATTGAGCACGCAAATCAGAGAAAACATGATAATCTTGTATCCGATTATGTTTCTTATACATACAATGTTCTCCTTTCTTGGCACGTATCAGATCGATCAACTGTTGTTTAGAAAACCATCTAGGTATTTGGAATCACGAGAATGACATTTAGGAACGTACAAATCAATTGCGTAATTCATAATCTCATACAAACACTCAACCCCATCATCAATAGTCAAAACACTAAGTAATGAATCCCAAGGGATTTGATTGAAAAAATTTCGAATTGCAGTATAATCACCCAAATTGAAATTATAACGAAAAATATTATCTCGCGGAAGATAATTAATTGAAACCACATCCAGTATAGAAAGAAGAGGTGGATGATATTTATCACAGGTGAGAAGAGACTCAGCAAGTAATGTTGTCACTACAGAACTGTCATTTGTAAATAACAGATCAAGCATAATACCAAAATCATTACATATATCATTCTTCAAGAATAAATTTGAGGAGTCAAAATATTCACAGACAAATAATTGTATCGACTGCACTTCATTACATGTTGCACCGGGAATTATGTCACATGATAAATTTGCACTAGTTAAACGCCAAGAAGCATGTGGTAGATTATAATGATCATATAGATAAAAAGAGATCCTGATTGGCACTCAGAATAGCTTCCACACTCTTACAATGATCTTCATAAAGATGCGCAGATGATGATGGCGGAATATAGACGGCTCCGAAAATTGATTCCGAAGAACCCATCCTAACTTTTATAAACAAATGTTCAACATTTGAGTGCTCATCGATTAATTCAGAACTCGGAATGCCATTTTTCACTGCTATCAAGACTCCTCCGCCCCTCTCGAAATGACTAGTCAGTAGAGATCTATCCTTTCTGTATACAGTGTAACCGTGCAAGCCGATTTCCGTTGATAAAATTTTATCAGAGAGCCATGTTTCCGATAAAATGATGATGTCATAGCGATCCACAGAGGCTGCGACTGCACAATGAAGCGCATTTAGTTTAGTACGAAGGCCGCGGACATTTTGATAGTACACTAAAGGGCGGGTTACAGGTTATTTTGTGATGATGAGTGACGAGTCTTATTTAATGGAACAATTTTCGGTACACCATTTACATATCTAATCGTCTGAGATGGATCGTTTAGGTCTTTCAGACGATCCCGGAGACTGTTTAAGTGAGCCCGTTGACGAGGAGTACGATCAAGAGAAAATTTCACCGGACCCCTGTAGGCAGACTGACCCTCTGATGATGATATCCAACCGTGTACTGCTGGAGGGCAAGTCACACATAAGGGACGAATTTTGTTTTTATCACTATTGGGTCTGCCTATACGACGAATATGTATACCGTCATAGGAGTCAGGTTTAATTTCCGATAGGACTTTTTTAACCTCAGCAGTCTCAGAAGGCCCCGATGAGCCCTTCTCAGAAATATTAAACATAATGATATTGAATGATCGACTCCGCCGATCCTCCAGTTCACTGAAAAATTCTTCTCCGTCAAGTGAAGTCTTTGAGAGATCATTGCTATCAGATCTACCAGTTTCAAGCATAGAAACTCTCGTATTCGAATTACAAACTGTGGTCGTCAATTCATCGATTCTAGCATTGAATTGATATAATTTGTCATTGGAAACAGAGATTTCACTTTTGATAATCGCACGAATGTTTGACAACAACGCAGAGTCACATTCCTCCCTTTGTAGAGATGACGACAGAGCAGGTGTTCTCAACGTCTCACAATCTAATAAAATTCCAGTTATGCCATGGATGATTAGTTCTGATCAAACACGGAGTTCCAGGATGAGAAACGATGCCACAGGAGCTACAAGAAAATGGACCTTGACGGATTTGGTGCACCTTGCAGATTGTAGCAGGCATTATCAGAATGAAAGAAAAATAGCGGAAGGAGAGTATACGTTGAGAACACTGAGCAATGAAGTGATACACACAAAAACGTATGTGTGTAGCGGCCATACGAATCCACTCACGCCGAGAGATGTGAATAAAGCCGACGTATACACAGATTCAATGTATGCCAGAATATAATATCGTCGATGAAGTTTAATTTTCAATTCAAATGCAAAAATTAACGCACAGACTGCACTGTAGGTTCTGTTATGCACGGTCGTAGACACTTCGTTGGATGAGGAGAGCACATGCAAAAACACACCACCAATACTGAAGAACGACACTTGAATAATCCGAAAAACTGCGGACAATAGTTTTGTGACCGAATACTTAAGACGCGATATTCTCCTTTGATACAAAGAAACGAAGTTTTTTGATATAATCGTAGCGGAGAAAAGGAGTGGTAGTATGAAGAATCATCCGGACCCATCAACTGGGATGTGGGTAGTTTTTATGATTGGTTGGGGGAGCGTGCTTGGCCCAGGAATTCAATGATTCAATAGGTGAAGGTTCGATCCAATTCTAATCCAAGCAAGTTGTCTCGAACGAATTTATTTAACTTCCTTCGGTAAACCGATCGACGTTTCAGATCGATACGATCCTTTTCAAGATACACAGTTTTTGATATAATCGTAGCGGAGAAAAGGAGTGGTAGTATGAAGAATCATCCGGACCCATCGACTGGGATGTGGGTAGTTTTTATGATTGGTTGGGAGCGTGCTTGGCCCAGGAATTCAATGATTCAATAGGTGAAGGTTCGATCCAATTTTGATCTAAGCGAGTTGTCTCGAACGAATTCATTTAACTTCCTTCGTCAAGCCGATCGACGTTTCGGATCGATACGATCCTTTTTCAAGATTTTCATTTGATTTGATTTATTTTACAGACTAAGACGCCCTTTAGGTACAAAAGTATGTAAACAATATGATGTCGGTTAACAAAAGAAAATTTTCAAATGAAGTAATAAAAGTACAAGTACAATAAGACACGGTGTAAATCATCACGAACCTCAAAGTATAGATATGGACCAATACATAAATTATAATCTTACACTCTTCTTAGAAAGCCTTCTGGGCCGATTTTTTAAAGATTGATACTGACCCCGAAAAGAAATCAAGATCATCTTTATATGAGTGTGCCAAGCAACAGATGCGGTTGACTGGATCAGAATAAAAATCATGTGAAGTGAACATCGGAATATTGAAAAGCGAAGGCTTTCGTAGAGTTCTCTAGATGGTACATTGAAGTTTAAAAGAGAGAGTTGTTCAGGACAGCTGATTTGACCATTAATGATTTTGAAAATGAAAACGAGATCGTCAACCAATCTACGAGCTTCGAGCGTGGTCATGTCAACCGATCTCATGAACGGTCCATAATCATGACAGGACACGGCCATGGGAGTGCAATTTTCAAAAGCCAAGAAACGCAAAAACTTGTGCTGAACTCTCTCGATCAGTTTACAATATTTATCTTGGTGAGGCGACCAGATCTGGGACGCATATTCTAAATTAGGTCTGACAAGAGCATTGTATAGTGTCGAGAGTGTTGAGGGTTTTTGAAGTCTTTAGACATACGCTCCAGAAATCCGAGTTGCTTCATAGCCGTATTAACCATATTTTGATAATGCATAGTGAAATTGAACTTAGAATCAATTATAGTTCCTAAATCATGCATACTCTGAACAACCTCTAAGCTAGACCCGTTCAATTCATATGAGAACATGACTGGTTGCATCTTACGCAAAAGTCTCATTACTTTACACTTCGATATATATTCAGTTGCAGTTCATTCCAAGGCACACCATGATTCCAACCTATGCAAATCGGATTGTAATGCGATAACATCAGCGTATGATGAGATTCTCAAGAATAATTTCAAATCATCCGCGAAAAGTCAAAATTTAACATGCTTAAAATTGTCACCAATATCATTAACAAACAAAATAAATAGCAATGGGCCTAAATGCGACCCTTGCGGAACACCTGATATGACATTGATAGACCTTGAGATGCAATTCTTAACCTCAACAGTTTGAGTTCTATTCGTAAGATAGCTTCTCATCCAATGAGGAATATTCCCACGGAAACCAAGGCGGTGTAATTTAGATAAGAGAATATTATGATCTACAGTATCAAAGGCTTTTGTGAAATCAGTATAAACTGTAGTATCTACCTGACCGTTATTATCCAAAACTCTTGATACATAGTTACAATAAATAGTCAAGTTGGTGATAGTTGAACGACCAGGCATAAAACCATGTTGCATATCCGAAATGACGTCAGAAAACAGTGGAGATATTATGTCAGTTGTCAAGCTTTCAAATAGTTTGGGAATTGCACTTATGATAGATATTTGCCTGTAATTTTTCACATCTGCCCTGCAACCAGCCTTAAAAATCGGCGAGACCAAACTATTTTTCTAGCGGGTAGGAAAATGACCAGAAGATAAGGAGGCGTTGAAAATCAACCACAGTGGTCGTGATAATATGTAGCTGCAGGATTTCAAAAACAAATGGGGAATCCCATCATCGCCAGGACCCTCATTGATATCCAAAGAGTTGATTCCCATAAGCACCGTTCCGATGTTAATATAGGAGAGATCAGAGATATCCAAATCAGAATTGGATTCTAAATTAGGAGTCAGATCATTGTGAGAAACATAAACAGACTCAAAGTGAGCAGCAAACAAGTCAGCAATTCCACGCCCAGAGGTAACTGAGATTCCATCCATAACCATTTTACCCGGAATACCATTGTCGGATCGACGAGAATTGACATAGTTCCAAAAGCCTTTGATACAATGAGGAATTTGCAATTCCGTTGAGCGAACATAATCATTATAACACTTATCCACTAATTTTTTACATTGAGCACGCAAATCAGAGAAAACATGATAATCTTGTATCCGATTATGTTTCTTATACATACAATGTTCTCCTTTCTTGGCACGTATCAGATCGATCAACTGTTGTTTAGAAAACCATCTAGGGTATTTGGAATCACGAGAATGACATTTAGGAACGTACAAATCAATTGCGTAATTCATAATCTCATACAAACACTCAACCCCATCATCAATAGTCAAAACACTAAGTAATGAATCCCAAGGGATTTGATTGAAAAAATTTCGAATTGCAGTATAATCACCCAAATTGAAATTATAACGAAAAATATTATCTCGCGGAAGATAATTAATTGAAACCACATCCAGTATAGAAAGAAGAGGTGGATGATATTTATCACAGGTGAGAAGAGACTCAGCAAGTAATGTTGTCACTACAGAACTGTCATTTGTAAATAACAGATCAAGCATAATACCAAAATCATTACATATATCATTCTTCAAGAATAAATTTGAGGAGTCAAAATATTCACAGACAAATAATTGTATCGACTGCACTTCATTACATGTTGCACCGGGAATTATGTCACATGATAAATTTGCACTAGTTAAACGCCAAGAAGCATGTGGTAGATTATAATGATCATATAGATAAAAAGAGAGATCCTGATTGGCACTCAGAATAGCTTCCACACTCTTACAATGATCTTCATAAAGATGCGCAGATGATGATGGCGGAATATAGACGGCTCCGAAAATTGATTCCGAAGAACCCATCCTAACTTTTATAAACAAATGTTCAACATTTGAGTGCTCATCGATTAATTCAGAACTCGGAATGCCATTTTTCACTGCTATCAAGACTCCTCCGCCCCTCTCGAAATGACTAGTCAGTAGAGATCTATCCTTTCTGTATACAGTGTAACCGTGCAAGCCGATTTCCGTTGATAAAATTTTATCAGAGAGCCATGTTTCCGATAAAATGATGATGTCATAGCGATCCACAGAGGCTGCGACTGCACAATGAAGCGCATTTAGTTTAGTACGAAGGCCGCGGACATTTTGATAGTACACTAAAGGGCGGGTTACAGGTTATTTTGTGATGATGAGTGACGAGTCTTATTTAATGGAACAATTTTCGGTACACCATTTACATATCTAATCGTCTGAGATGGATCGTTTAGGTCTTTCAGACGATCCCGGAGACTGTTTAAGTGAGCCCGTTGACGAGGAGTACGATCAAGAGAAAATTTCACCGGACCCCTGTAGGCAGACTGACCCTCTGATGATGATATCCAACCGTGTACTGCTGGAGGGCAAGTCACACATAAGGGACGAATTTTGTTTTTATCACTATTGGGTCTGCCTATACGACGAATATGTATACCGTCATAGGAGTCAGGTTTAATTTCCGATAGGACTTTTTTAACCTCAGCAGTCTCAGAAGGCCCCGATGAGCCCTTCTCAGAAATATTAAACATAATGATATTGAATGATCGACTCCGCCGATCCTCCAGTTCACTGAAAAATTCTTCTCCGTCAAGTGAAGTCTTTGAGAGATCATTGCTATCAGATCTACCAGTTTCAAGCATAGAAACTCTCGTATTCGAATTACAAACTGTGGTCGTCAATTCATCGATTCTAGCATTGAATTGATATAATTTGTCATTGGAAACAGAGATTTCACTTTTGATAATCGCACGAATGTTTGACAACAACGCAGAGTCACATTCCTCCCTTTGTAGAGATGACGACAGAGCAGGTGTTCTCAACGTCTCACAATCTAATAAAATTCCAGTTATGCCATGGATGATTAGTTCTGATCAAACACGGAGTTCCAGGATGAGAAACGATGCCACAGGAGCTACAAGAAAATGGACCTTGACGGATTTGGTGCACCCTTGCAGATTGTAGCAGGCATTATCAGAATGAAAGAAAAATAGCGGAAGGAGAGTATACGTTGAGAACACTGAGCAATGAAGTGATACACACAAAAACGTATGTGTGTAGCGGCCATACGAATCCACTCACGCCGAGAGATGTGAATAAAGCCGACGTATACACAGATTCAATGTATGCCAGAATATAATATCGTCGATGAAGTTTAATTTTCAATTCAAATGCAAAAATTAACGCACAGACTGCACTGTAGGTTCTGTTATGCACGGTCGTAGACACTTCGTTGGATGAGGAGAGCACATGCAAAAACACACCACCAATACTGAAGAACGACACTTGAATAATCCGAAAAACTGCGGACAATAGTTTTGTGACCGAATACTTAAGACGCGATATTCTCCTTTGATACAAAGAAACGAAGTTTTTTGATATAATCGTAGCGGAGAAAAGGAGTGGTAGTATGAAGAATCATCCGGACCCATCAACTGGGATGTGGGTAGTTTTATGATTGGTTGGGGGAGCGTGCTTGGCCCAGGAATTCAATGATTCAATAGGTGAAGGTTCGATCCAATTCTAATCCAAGCAAGTTGTCTCGAACGAATTTATTTAACTTCCTTCGGTAAACCGATCGACGTTTCAGATCGATACGATCCTTTTCAAGATACACAGTTTTTGATATAATCGTAGCGGAGAAAAGGAGTGGTAGTATGAAGAATCATCCGGACCCATCAACTGGGATGTGGGTAGTTTTATGATTGGTTGGGGGAGCGTGCTTGGCCCAGGAATTCAATGATTCAATAGGTGAAGGTTCGATCCAATTCTAATCCAAGCAAGTTGTCTCGAACGAATTTATTTAACTTCCTTCGGTAAACCGATCGACGTTTCAGATCGATACGATCCTTTTCAAGATACACAGTTTTTGATATAATCGTAGCGGAGAAAAGGAGTGGTAGTATGAAGAATCATCCGGACCCATCGACTGGGATGTGGGTAGTTTTTATGATTGGTTGGGAGCGTGCTTGGCCCAGGAATTCAATGATTCAATAGGTGAAGGTTCGATCCAATTTTGATCTAAGCGAGTTGTCTCGAACGAATTCATTTAACTTCCTTCGTCAAGCCGATCGACGTTTCGGATCGATACGATCCTTCTTCAAGATTTTCATTTGATTTGATTTATTTTACAGACTAAGACGCCCTTTAGGTACAAAAGTATGTAAACAATATGATGTCGGTTAACAAAAGAAAATTTTCAAATGAAGTAATAAAAAGTACAAGTACAATAAGACACGGTGTAAATCATCACGAACCTCAAAGTATAGATATGGACCAATACATAAATTATAATCTTACACTCTTCTTAGAAAGCCTTCTGGGCCGATTTTTTAAAGATTGATACTGACCCCGAAAAGAAATCAAGATCATCTTTATATGAGTGTGCCAAGCAACAGATGCGGTTGACTGGATCAGAATAAAAATCATGTGAAGTGAACATCGGAATATTGAAAAGCGAAGGCTTTCGTAGAGTTCTCTAGATGGTACATTGAAGTTTAAAAGAGAGAGTTGTTCAGGACAGCTGATTTGACCATTAATGATTTTGAAAATGAAAACGAGATCGTCAACCAATCTACGAGCTTCGAGCGTGGTCATGTCAACCGATCTCATGAACGGTCCATAATCATGACAGGACACGGCCATGGGAGTGCAATTTTCAAAAGCCAAGAAACGCAAAAACTTGTGCTGAACTCTCTCGATCAGTTTACAATATTTATCTTGGTGAGGCGACCAGATCTGGGACGCATATTCTAAATTAGGTCTGACAAGAGCATTGTATAGTGTCGAGAGTGTTGAGGGTTTTTGAAGTCTTTAGACATACGCTCCAGAAATCCGAGTTGCTTCATAGCCGTATTAACCATATTTTGATAATGCATAGTGAAATTGAACTTAGAATCAATTATAGTTCCTAAATCATGCATACTCTGAACAACCTCTAAGCTAGACCCGTTCAATTCATATGAGAACATGACTGGTTGCATCTTACGCAAAAGTCTCATTACTTTACACTTCGATATATATTCAGTTGCAGTTCATTCCAAGGCACACCATGATTCCAACCTATGCAAATCGGATTGTAATGCGATAACATCAGCGTATGATGAGATTCTCAAGAATAATTTCAAATCATCCGCGAAAAGTCAAAATTTAACATGCTTAAAATTGTCACCAATATCATTAACAAACAAAATAAATAGCAATGGGCCTAAATGCGACCCTTGCGGAACACCTGATATGACATTGATAGACCTTGAGATGCAATTCTTAACCTCAACAGTTTGAGTTCTATTCGTAAGATAGCTTCTCATCCAATGAGGAATATTCCCACGGAAACCAAGGCGGTGTAATTTAGATAAGAGAATATTATGATCTACAGTATCAAAGGCTTTTGTGAAATCAGTATAAACTGTAGTATCTACCTGACCGTTATTATCCAAAACTCTTGATACATAGTTACAATAAATAGTCAAGTTGGTGATAGTTGAACGACCAGGCATAAAACCATGTTGCATATCCGAAATGACGTCAGAAAACAGTGGAGATATTATGTCAGTTGTCAAGCTTTCAAATAGTTTGGGAATTGCACTTATGATAGATATTTGCCTGTAATTTTTCACATCTGCCCTGCAACCAGCCTTAAAAATCGGCGAGACCAAACTATTTTTCTAGCGGGTAGGAAAATGACCAGAAGATAAGGAGGCGTTGAAAATCAACCACAGTGGTCGTGATAATATGTAGCTGCAGGATTTCAAAAACAAATGGGGAATCCCATCATCGCCAGGACCCTCATTGATATCCAAAGAGTTGATTCCCATAAGCACCGTTCCGATGTTAATATAGGAGAGATCAGAGATATCCAAATCAGAATTGGATTCTAAATTAGGAGTCAGATCATTGTGAGAAACATAAACAGACTCAAAGTGAGCAGCAAACAAGTCAGCAATTCCACGCCCAGAGGTAACTGAGATTCCATCCATAACCATTTTACCCGGAATACCATTGTCGGATCGACGAGAATTGACATAGTTCCAAAAGCCTTTGATACAATGAGGAATTTGCAATTCCGTTGAGCGAACATAATCATTATAACACTTATCCACTAATTTTTACATTGAGCACGCAAATCAGAGAAAACATGATAATCTTGTATCCGATTATGTTTCTTATACATACAATGTTCTCCTTTCTTGGCACGTATCAGATCGATCAACTGTTGTTTAGAAAACCATCTAGGTATTTGGAATCACGAGAATGACATTTAGGAACAACGTACAAATCAATTGCGTAATTCATAATCTCATACAAACACTCAACCCCATCATCAATAGTCAAAACACTAAGTAATGAATCCCAAGGGATTTGATTGAAAAAATTTCGAATTGCAGTATAATCACCCAAATTGAAATTATAACGAAAAATATTATCTCGCGGAAGATAATTAATTGAAACCACATCCAGTATAGAAAGAAGAGGTGGATGATATTTATCACAGGTGAGAAGAGACTCAGCAAGTAATGTTGTCACTACAGAACTGTCATTTGTAAATAACAGATCAAGCATAATACCAAAATCATTACATATATCATTCTTCAAGAATAAATTTGAGGAGTCAAAATATTCACAGACAAATAATTGTATCGACTGCACTTCATTACATGTTGCACCGGGAATTATGTCACATGATAAATTTGCACTAGTTAAACGCCAAGAAGCATGTGGTAGATTATAATGATCATATAGATAAAAGAGAGATCCTGATTGGCACTCAGAATAGCTTCCACACTCTTACAATGATCTTCATAAAGATGCGCAGATGATGATGGCGGAATATAGACGGCTCCGAAAATTGATTCCGAAGAACCCATCCTAACTTTTATAAACAAATGTTCAACATTTGAGTGCTCATCGATTAATTCAGAACTCGGAATGCCATTTTTCACTGCTATCAAGACTCCTCCGCCCCTCTCGAAATGACTAGTCAGTAGAGATCTATCCTTTCTGTATACAGTGTAACCGTGCAAGCCGATTTCCGTTGATAAAATTTTATCAGAGAGCCATGTTTCCGATAAAATGATGATGTCATAGCGATCCACAGAGGCTGCGACTGCACAATGAAGCGCATTTAGTTTAGTACGAAGGCCGCGGACATTTTGATAGTACACTAAAGGGCGGGTTACAGGTTATTTTGTGATGATGAGTGACGAGTCTTATTTAATGGAACAATTTTCGGTACACCATTTACATATCTAATCGTCTGAGATGGATCGTTTAGGTCTTTCAGACGATCCCGGAGACTGTTTAAGTGAGCCCGTTGACGAGGAGTACGATCAAGAGAAAATTTCACCGGACCCCTGTAGGCAGACTGACCCTCTGATGATGATATCCAACCGTGTACTGCTGGAGGGCAAGTCACACATAAGGGACGAATTTTGTTTTTATCACTATTGGGTCTGCCTATACGACGAATATGTATACCGTCATAGGAGTCAGGTTTAATTTCCGATAGGACTTTTTTAACCTCAGCAGTCTCAGAAGGCCCCGATGAGCCCTTCTCAGAAATATTAAACATAATGATATTGAATGATCGACTCCGCCGATCCTCCAGTTCACTGAAAAATTCTTCTCCGTCAAGTGAAGTCTTTGAGAGATCATTGCTATCAGATCTACCAGTTTCAAGCATAGAAACTCTCGTATTCGAATTACAAACTGTGGTCGTCAATTCATCGATTCTAGCATTGAATTGATATAATTTGTCATTGGAAACAGAGATTTCACTTTTGATAATCGCACGAATGTTTGACAACAACGCAGAGTCACATTCCTCCTTTGTAGAGATGACGACAGAGCAGGTGTTCTCAACGTCTCACAATCTAATAAAATTCCAGTTATGCCATGGATGATTAGTTCTGATCAAACACGGAGTTCCAGGATGAGAAACGATGCCACAGGAGCTACAAGAAAATGGACCTTGACGGATTTGGTGCACCCTTGCAGATTGTAGCAGGCATTATCAGAATGAAAGAAAAATAGCGGAAGGAGAGTATACGTTGAGAACACTGAGCAATGAAGTGATACACACAAAAACGTATGTGTGTAGCGGCCATACGAATCCACTCACGCCGAGAGATGTGAATAAAGCCGACGTATACACAGATTCAATGTATGCCAGAATATAATATCGTCGATGAAGTTTAATTTTCAATTCAAATGCAAAAATTAACGCACAGACTGCACTGTAGGTTCTGTTATGCACGGTCGTAGACACTTCGTTGGATGAGGAGAGCACATGCAAAAACACACCACCAATACTGAAGAACGACACTTGAATAATCCGAAAACTGCGGACAATAGTTTTGTGACCGAATACTTAAGACGCGATATTCTCCTTTGATACAAAGAAACGAAGTTTTTCGATATAATCGTAGCGGAGAAAAGGAGTGGTAGTATGAAGAATCATCCGGACCCATCAACTGGGATGTGGGTAGTTTTATGATTGGTTGGGGAGCGTGCTTGGCCCAGGAATTCAATGATTCAATAGGTGAAGGTTCGATCAATTCTAATCCAAGCAAGTTGTCTCGAACGAATTTATTTAACTTCCTTCGGTAAACCGATCGACGTTTCAGATCGATACGATCCTTTTTCAAGATACACAGTTTTTTGATATAATCGTAGCGGAGAAAAGGAGTGGTAGTATGAAGAATCATCCGGACCCATCGACTGGGATGTGGGTAGTTTTTATGATTGGTTGGGAGCGTGCTTGGCCCAGGAATTCAATGATTCAATAGGTGAAGGTTCGATCCAATTTTGATCTAAGCGAGTTGTCTCGAACGAATTCATTTAACTTCCTTCGTCAAGCCGATCGACGTTTCGGATCGATACGATCCTTTTTCAAGATTTTCATTTGATTTGATTTATTTTACAGACTAAGACGCCCTTTAGGTACAAAAGTATGTAAACAATATGATGTCGGTTAACAAAGAAAATTTTCAAATGAAGTAATAAAAGTACAAGTACAATAAGACACGGTGTAAATCATCACGAACCTCAAAGTATAGATATGGACCAATACATAAATTATAATCTTACACTCTTCTTAGAAAGCCTTCTGGGCCGATTTTTTAAAGATTGATACTGACCCCGAAAAGAAATCAAGATCATCTTTATATGAGTGTGCCAAGCAACAGATGCGGTTGACTGGATCAGAATAAAAATCATGTGAAGTGAACATCGGAATATTGAAAAGCGAAGGCTTTCGTAGAGTTCTCTAGATGGTACATTGAAGTTTAAAAGAGAGAGTTGTTCAGGACAGCTGATTTGACCATTAATGATTTTGAAAATGAAAACGAGATCGTCAACCAATCTACGAGCTTCGAGCGTGGTCATGTCAACCGATCTCATGAACGGTCCATAATCATGACAGGACACGGCCATGGGAGTGCAATTTTCAAAAGCCAAGAAACGCAAAAACTTTTGCTGAACTCTCTCGATCAGTTTACAATATTTATCTTGGTGAGGCGACCAGATCTGGGACGCATATTCTAAATTAGGTCTGACAAGAGCATTGTATAGTGTCGAGAGTGTTGAGGGTTTTTGAAGTCTTTAGACATACGCTCCAGAAATCCGAGTTGCTTCATAGCCGTATTAACCATATTTTGATAATGCATAGTGAAATTGAACTTAGAATCAATTATAGTTCCTAAATCATGCATACTCTGAACAACCTCTAAGCTAGACCCGTTCAATTCATATGAGAACATGACTGGTTGGATCTTACGCAAAAGTCTCATTACTTTACACTTCGATATATATTCAGTTGCAGTTCATTCCAAGGCACACCATGATTCCAACCTATGCAAATCGGATTGTAATGCGATAACATCAGCGTATGATGAGATTCTCAAGAATAATTTCAAATCATCCGCGAAAAGTCAAAATTTAACATGCTTAAAATTGTCACCAATATCATTAACAAACAAAATAAATAGCAATGGGCCTAAATGCGACCCTTGCGGAACACCTGATATGACATTGATAGACCTTGAGATGCAATTCTTAACCTCAACAGTTTGAGTTCTATTCGTAAGATAGCTTCTCATCCAATGAGGAATATTCCCACGGAAACCAAGGCGGTGTAATTTAGATAAGAGAATATTATGATCTACAGTATCAAAGGCTTTTGTGAAATCAGTATAAACTGTAGTATCTACCTGACCGTTATTATCCAAAACTCTTGATACATAGTTACAATAAATAGTCAAGTTGGTGATAGTTGAACGACCAGGCATAAAACCATGTTGCATATCCGAAATGACGTCAGAAAACAGTGGAGATATTATGTCAGTTGTCAAGCTTTCAAATAGTTTGGGAATTGCACTTATGATAGATATTTGCCTGTAATTTTTCACATCTGCCCTGCAACCAGCCTTAAAATCGGCGAGACCAAACTATTTTTCTAGCGGGTAGGAAAATGACCAGAAGATAAGGAGGCGTTGAAAATCAACCACAGTGGTCGTGATAATATGTAGCTGCAGGATTTCAAAAACAAATGGGGAATCCCATCATCGCCAGGACCCTCATTGATATCCAAAGAGTTGATTCCCATAAGCACCGTTCCGATGTTAATATAGGAGAGATCAGAGATATCCAAATCAGAATTGGATTCTAAATTAGGAGTCAGATCATTGTGAGAAACATAAACAGACTCAAAGTGAGCAGCAAACAAGTCAGCAATTCCACGCCCAGAGGTAACTGAGATTCCATCCATAACCATTTTACCCGGAATACCATTGTCGGATCGACGAGAATTGACATAGTTCCAAAAGCCTTTGATACAATGAGGAATTTGCAATTCCGTTGAGCGAACATAATCATTATAACACTTATCCACTAATTTTTTACATTGAGCACGCAAATCAGAGAAAACATGATAATCTTGTATCCGATTATGTTTCTTATACATACAATGTTCTCCTTTCTTGGCACGTATCAGATCGATCAACTGTTGTTTAGAAAACCATCTAGGGTATTTGGAATCACGAGAATGACATTTAGGAACGTACAAATCAATTGCGTAATTCATAATCTCATACAAACACTCAACCCCATCATCAATAGTCAAAACACTAAGTAATGAATCCCAAGGGATTTGATTGAAAAAATTTCGAATTGCAGTATAATCACCCAAATTGAAATTATAACGAAAAATATTATCTCGCGGAAGATAATTAATTGAAACCACATCCAGTATAGAAAGAAGAGGTGGATGATATTTATCACAGGTGAGAAGAGACTCAGCAAGTAATGTTGTCACTACAGAACTGTCATTTGTAAATAACAGATCAAGCATAATACCAAAATCATTACATATATCATTCTTCAAGAATAAATTTGAGGAGTCAAAATATTCACAGACAAATAATTGTATCGACTGCACTTCATTACATGTTGCACCGGGAATTATGTCACATGATAAATTTGCACTAGTTAAACGCCAAGAAGCATGTGGTAGATTATAATGATCATATAGATAAAAGAGAGATCCTGATTGGCACTCAGAATAGCTTCCACACTCTTACAATGATCTTCATAAAGATGCGCAGATGATGATGGCGGAATATAGACGGCTCCGAAAATTGATTCCGAAGAACCCATCCTAACTTTTATAAACAAATGTTCAACATTTGAGTGCTCATCGATTAATTCAGAACTCGGAATGCCATTTTTCACTGCTATCAAGACTCCTCCGCCCCTCTCGAAATGACTAGTCAGTAGAGATCTATCCTTTCTGTATACAGTGTAACCGTGCAAGCCGATTTCCGTTGATAAAATTTTATCAGAGAGCCATGTTTCCGATAAAATGATGATGTCATAGCGATCCACAGAGGCTGCGACTGCACAATGAAGCGCATTTAGTTTAGTACGAAGGCCGCGGACATTTTGATAGTACACTAAAGGGCGGGTTACAGGTTATTTTGTGATGATGAGTGACGAGTCTTATTTAATGGAACAATTTTCGGTACACCATTTACATATCTAATCGTCTGAGATGGATCGTTTAGGTCTTTCAGACGATCCCGGAGACTGTTTAAGTGAGCCCGTTGACGAGGAGTACGATCAAGAGAAAATTTCACCGGACCCCTGTAGGCAGACTGACCCTCTGATGATGATATCCAACCGTGTACTGCTGGAGGGGCAAGTCACACATAAGGGACGAATTTTGTTTTTATCACTATTGGGTCTGCCTATACGACGAATATGTATACCGTCATAGGAGTCAGGTTTAATTTCCGATAGGACTTTTTTAACCTCAGCAGTCTCAGAAGGCCCCGATGAGCCCTTCTCAGAAATATTAAACATAATGATATTGAATGATCGACTCCGCCGATCCTCCAGTTCACTGAAAAATTCTTCTCCGTCAAGTGAAGTCTTTGAGAGATCATTGCTATCAGATCTACCAGTTTCAAGCATAGAAACTCTCGTATTCGAATTACAAACTGTGGTCGTCAATTCATCGATTCTAGCATTGAATTGATATAATTTGTCATTGGAAACAGAGATTTCACTTTTGATAATCGCACGAATGTTTGACAACAACGCAGAGTCACATTCCTCCCTTTGTAGAGATGACGACAGAGCAGGTGTTCTCAACGTCTCACAATCTAATAAAATTCCAGTTATGCCATGGATGATTAGTTCTGATCAAACACGGAGTTCCAGGATGAGAAACGATGCCACAGGAGCTACAAGAAAATGGACCTTGACGGATTTGGTGCACCCCTTGCAGATTGTAGCAGGCATTATCAGAATGAAAGAAAAATAGCGGAAGGAGAGTATACGTTGAGAACACTGAGCAATGAAGTGATACACACAAAAACGTATGTGTGTAGCGGCCATACGAATCCACTCACGCCGAGAGATGTGAATAAAGCCGACGTATACACAGATTCAATGTATGCCAGAATATAATATCGTCGATGAAGTTTAATTTTCAATTCAAATGCAAAAATTAACGCACAGACTGCACTGTAGGTTCTGTTATGCACGGTCGTAGACACTTCGTTGGATGAGGAGAGCACATGCAAAAACACACCACCAATACTGAAGAACGACACTTGAATAATCCGAAAAACTGCGGACAATAGTTTTGTGACCGAATACTTAAGACGCGATATTCTCCTTTGATACAAAGAAACGAAGTTTTTTGATATAATCGTAGCGGAGAAAAGGAGTGGTAGTATGAAGAATCATCCGGACCCATCAACTGGGATGTGGGTAGTTTTTATGATTGGTTGGGGGAGCGTGCTTGGCCCAGGAATTCAATGATTCAATAGGTGAAGGTTCGATCCAATTCTAATCCAAGCAAGTTGTCTCGAACGAATTTATTTAACTTCCTTCGGTAAACCGATCGACGTTTCAGATCGATACGATCCTTTTTCAAGATACACAGTTTTTTGATATAATCGTAGCGGAGAAAAGGAGTGGTAGTATGAAGAATCATCCGGACCCATCGACTGGGATGTGGGTAGTTTTTATGATTGGTTGGGAGCGTGCTTGGCCCAGGAATTCAATGATTCAATAGGTGAAGGTTCGATCCAATTTTGATCTAAGCGAGTTGTCTCGAACGAATTCATTTAACTTCCTTCGTCAAGCCGATCGACGTTTCGGATCGATACGATCCTTTTTCAAGATTTTCATTTGATTTGATTTATTTTACAGACTAAGACGCCCTTTAGGTACAAAAGTATGTAAACAATATGATGTCGGTTAACAAAAGAAGATTTTCAAATGAAGTAATAAAAAGTACAAGTACAATAAGACACGGTGTAAATCATCACGAACCTCAAAGTATAGATACGGACCAATACATAAATTATAATCTTACACTCTTCTTAGAAAGCCTTCTGGGCCGATTTCTTAAAGATTGATACTGACCCCGAAAAGAAATCAAGATCATCTTTATATGAGTGTGCCAAGCAACAGATGCGGTTGACTGGATCAGAATAAAAATCATGTGAAGTGAACATCGGAATATTGAAAAGCGAAGGCTTTCGTAGAGTTCTCTAGATGGTACATTGAAGTTTAAAAGAGAGAGTTGTTCAGGACAGCTGATTTGACCATTAATGATTTTGAAAATGAAAACGAGATCGTCAACCAATCTACGAGCTTCGAGCGTGGTCATGTCAACCGATCTCATGAACGGTCCATAATCATGACAGGACACGGCCATGGGAGTGCAATTTTCAAAAGCCAAGAAACGCAAAAACTTGTGCTGAACTCTCTCGATCAGTTTACAATATTTATCTTGGTGAGGCGACCAGATCTGGGACGCATATTCTAAATTAGGTCTGACAAGAGCATTGTATAGTGTCGAGAGTGTTGAGGGTTTTTGAAGTCTTTAGACATACGCTCCAGAAATCCGAGTTGCTTCATAGCCGTATTAACCATATTTTGATAATGCATAGTGAAATTGAACTTAGAATCAATTATAGTTCCTAAATCATGCATACTCTGAACAACCTCTAAGCTAGACCCGTTCAATTCATATGAGAACATGACTGGTTGCATCTTACGCAAAAGTCTCATTACTTTACACTTCGATATATATTCAGTTGCAGTTCATTCCAAGGCACACCATGATTCCAACCTATGCAAATCGGATTGTAATGCGATAACATCAGCGTATGATGAGATTCTCAAGAATAATTTCAAATCATCCGCGAAAAGTCAAAATTTAACATGCTTAAAATTGTCACCAATATCATTAACAAACAAAATAAATAGCAATGGGCCTAAATGCGACCCTTGCGGAACACCTGATATGACATTGATAGACCTTGAGATGCAATTCTTAACCTCAACAGTTTGAGTTCTATTCGTAAGATAGCTTCTCATCCAATGAGGAATATTCCCACGGAAACCAAGGCGGTGTAATTTAGATAAGAGAATATTATGATCTACAGTATCAAAGGCTTTTGTGAAATCAGTATAAACTGTAGTATCTACCTGACCGTTATTATCCAAAACTCTTGATACATAGTTACAATAAATAGTCAAGTTGGTGATAGTTGAACGACCAGGCATAAAACCATGTTGCATATCCGAAATGACGTCAGAAAACAGTGGAGATATTATGTCAGTTGTCAAGCTTTCAAATAGTTTGGGAATTGCACTTATGATAGATATTTGCCTGTAATTTTTCACATCTGCCCTGCAACCAGCCTTAAAAATCGGCGAGACCAAACTATTTTTCTAGCGGGTAGGAAAATGACCAGAAGATAAGGAGGCGTTGAAAATCAACCACAGTGGTCGTGATAATATGTAGCTGCAGGATTTCAAAAACAAATGGGGAATCCCATCATCGCCAGGACCCTCATTGATATCCAAAGAGTTGATTCCCATAAGCACCGTTCCGATGTTAATATAGGAGAGATCAGAGATATCCAAATCAGAATTGGATTCTAAATTAGAGTCAGATCATTGTGAGAAACATAAACAGACTCAAAGTGAGCAGCAAACAAGTCAGCAATTCCACGCCCAGAGGTAACTGAGATTCCATCCATAACCATTTTACCCGGAATACCATTGTCGGATCGACGAGAATTGACATAGTTCCAAAAGCCTTTGATACAATGAGGAATTTGCAATTCCGTTGAGCGAACATAATCATTATAACACTTATCCACTAATTTTTTACATTGAGCACGCAAATCAGAGAAAACATGATAATCTTGTATCCGATTATATTTCTTATACATACAATGTTCTCCTTTCTTGGCACGTATCAGATCGATCAACTGTTGTTTAGAAAACCATCTAGGGTATTTGGAATCACGAGAATGACATTTAGGAACGTACAAATCAATTGCGTAATTCATAATCTCATACAAACACTCAACCCCATCATCAATAGTCAAAACACTAAGTAATGAATCCCAAGGGATTTGATTGAAAAAATTTCGAATTGCAGTATAATCACCCAAATTGAAATTATAACGAAAAATATTATCTCGCGGAAGATAATTAATTGAAACCACATCCAGTATAGAAAGAAGAGGTGGATGATATTTATCACAGGTGAGAAGAGACTCAGCAAGTAATGTTGTCACTACAGAACTGTCATTTGTAAATAACAGATCAAGCATAATACCAAAATCATTACATATATCATTCTTCAAGGATAAATTTGAGGAGTCAAAATATTCACAGACAAATAATTGTATCGACTGCACTTCATTACATGTTGCACCGGGAATTATGTCACATGATAAATTTGCACTAGTTAAACGCCAAGAAGCATGTGGTAGATTATAATGATCATATAGATAAAAAGAGATCCTGATTGGCACTCAGAATAGCTTCCACACTCTTACAATGATCTTCATAAAGATGCGCAGATGATGATGGCGGAATATAGACGGCTCCGAAAATTGATTCCGAAGAACCCATCCTAACTTTTATAAACAAATGTTCAACATTTGAGTGCTCATCGATTAATTCAGAACTCGGAATGCCATTTTCACTGCTATCAAGACTCCTCCGCCCCTCTCGAAATGACTAGTCAGTAGAGATCTATCCTTTCTGTATACAGTGTAACCGTGCAAGCCGATTTCCGTTGATAAAATTTTATCAGAGAGCCATGTTTCCGATAAAATGATGATGTCATAGCGATCCACAGAGGCTGCGACTGCACAATGAAGCGCATTTAGTTTAGTACGAAGGCCGCGGACATTTTGATAGTACACTAAAGGGCGGGTTACAGGTTATTTTGTGATGATGAGTGACGAGTCTTATTTAATGGAACAATTTTCGGTACACCATTTACATATCTAATCGTCTGAGATGGATCGTTTAGGTCTTTCAGACGATCCCGGAGACTGTTTAAGTGAGCCCGTTGACGAGGAGTACGATCAAGAGAAAATTTCACCGGACCCCTGTAGGCAGACTGACCCTCTGATGATGATATCCAACCGTGTACTGCTGGAGGGGCAAGTCACACATAAGGGACGAATTTTGTTTTTATCACTATTGGGTCTGCCTATACGACGAATATGTATACCGTCATAGGAGTCAGGTTTAATTTCCGATAGGACTTTTTTAACCTCAGCAGTCTCAGAAGGCCCCGATGAGCCCTTCTCAGAAATATTAAACATAATGATATTGAATGATCGACTCCGCCGATCCTCCAGTTCACTGAAAAATTCTTCTCCGTCAAGTGAAGTCTTTGAGAGATCATTGCTATCAGATCTACCAGTTTCAAGCATAGAAACTCTCGTATTCGAATTACAAACTGTGGTCGTCAATTCATCGATTCTAGCATTGAATTGATATAATTTGTCATTGGAAACAGAGATTTCACTTTTGATAATCGCACGAATGTTTGACAACAACGCAGAGTCACATTCCTCCCTTTGTAGAGATGACGACAGAGCAGGTGTTCTCAACGTCTCACAATCTAATAAAATTCCAGTTATGCCATGGATGATTAGTTCTGATCAAACACGGAGTTCCAGGATGAGAAACGATGCCACAGGAGCTACAAGAAAATGGACCTTGACGGATTTGGTGCACCCCTTGCAGATTGTAGCAGGCATTATCAGAATGAAAGAAAAATAGCGGAAGGAGAGTATACGTTGAGAACACTGAGCAATGAAGTGATACACACAAAAACGTATGTGTGTAGCGGCCATACGAATCCACTCACGCCGAGAGATGTGAATAAAGCCGACGTATACACAGATTCAATGTATGCCAGAATATAATATCGTCGATGAAGTTTAATTTTCAATTCAAATGCAAAAATTAACGCACAGACTGCACTGTAGGTTCTGTTATGCACGGTCGTAGACACTTCGTTGGATGAGGAGAGCACATGCAAAACACACCACCAATACTGAAGAACGACACTTGAATAATCCGAAAAACTGCGGACAATAGTTTTGTGACCGAATACTTAAGACGCGATATTCTCCTTTGATACAAAGAAACGAAGTTTTTTGATATAATCGTAGCGGAGAAAAGGAGTGGTAGTATGAAGAATCATCCGGACCCATCAACTGGGATGTGGGTAGTTTTATGATTGGTTGGGGGAGCGTGCTTGGCCCAGGAATTCAATGATTCAATAGGTGAAGGTTCGATCCAATTCTAATCCAAGCAAGTTGTCTCGAACGAATTTATTTAACTTCCTTCGGTAAACCGATCGACGTTTCAGATCGATACGATCCTTTTCAAGATACACAGTTTTTGATATAATCGTAGCGGAGAAAAGGAGTGGTAGTATGAAGAATCATCCGGACCCATCGACTGGGATGTGGGTAGTTTTTATGATTGGTTGGGAGCGTGCTTGGCCCAGGAATTCAATGATTCAATAGGTGAAGGTTCGATCCAATTTTGATCTAAGCGAGTTGTCTCGAACGAATTCATTTAACTTCCTTCGTCAAGCCGATCGACGTTTCGGATCGATACGATCCTTTTTCAAGATTTTCATTTGATTTGATTTATTTTACAGACTAAGACGCCCTTTAGGTACAAAAGTATGTAAACAATATGATGTCGGTTAACAAAGAAAATTTTCAAATGAAGTAATAAAAGTACAAGTACAATAAGACACGGTGTAAATCATCACGAACCTCAAAGTATAGATATGGACCAATACATAAATTATAATCTTACACTCTTCTTAGAAAGCCTTCTGGGCCGATTTTTAAAGATTGATACTGACCCCGAAAAGAAATCAAGATCATCTTTATATGAGTGTGCCAAGCAACAGATGCGGTTGACTGGATCAGAATAAAAATCATGTGAAGTGAACATCGGAATATTGAAAAGCGAAGGCTTTCGTAGAGTTCTCTAGATGGTACATTGAAGTTTAAAAGAGAGAGTTGTTCAGGACAGCTGATTTGACCATTAATGATTTTGAAAATGAAAACGAGATCGTCAACCAATCTACGAGCTTCGAGCGTGGTCATGTCAACCGATCTCATGAACGGTCCATAATCATGACAGGACACGGCCATGGGAGTGCAATTTTCAAAAGCCAAGAAACGCAAAAACTTGTGCTGAACTCTCTCGATCAGTTTACAATATTTATCTTGGTGAGGCGACCAGATCTGGGACGCATATTCTAAATTAGGTCTGACAAGAGCATTGTATAGTGTCGAGAGTGTTGAGGGTTTTTGAAGTCTTTAGACATACGCTCCAGAAATCCGAGTTGCTTCATAGCCGTATTAACCATATTTTGATAATGCATAGTGAAATTGAACTTAGAATCAATTATAGTTCCTAAATCATGCATACTCTGAACAACCTCTAAGCTAGACCCGTTCAATTCATATGAGAACATGACTGGTTGCATCTTACGCAAAAGTCTCATTACTTTACACTTCGATATATATTCAGTTGCAGTTCATTCCAAGGCACACCATGATTCCAACCTATGCAAATCGGATTGTAATGCGATAACATCAGCGTATGATGAGATTCTCAAGAATAATTTCAAATCATCCGCGAAAAGTCAAAATTTAACATGCTTAAAATTGTCACCAATATCATTAACAAACAAAATAAATAGCAATGGGCCTAAATGCGACCCTTGCGGAACACCTGATATGACATTGATAGACCTTGAGATGCAATTCTTAACCTCAACAGTTTGAGTTCTATTCGTAAGATAGCTTCTCATCCAATGAGGAATATTCCCACGGAAACCAAGGCGGTGTAATTTAGATAAGAGAATATTATGATCTACAGTATCAAAGGCTTTTGTGAAATCAGTATAAACTGTAGTATCTACCTGACCGTTATTATCCAAAACTCTTGATACATAGTTACAATAAATAGTCAAGTTGGTGATAGTTGAACGACCAGGCATAAAACCATGTTGCATATCCGAAATGACGTCAGAAAACAGTGGAGATATTATGTCAGTTGTCAAGCTTTCAAATAGTTTGGGAATTGCACTTATGATAGATATTTGCCTGTAATTTTCACATCTGCCCTGCAACCAGCCTTAAAATCGGCGAGACCAAACTATTTTTCTAGCGGGTAGGAAAATGACCAGAAGATAAGGAGGCGTTGAAAATCAACCACAGTGGTCGTGATAATATGTAGCTGCAGGATTTCAAAAACAAATGGGAATCCCATCATCGCCAGGACCCTCATTGATATCCAAAGAGTTGATTCCCATAAGCACCGTTCCGATGTTAATATAGGAGAGATCAGAGATATCCAAATCAGAATTGGATTCTAAATTAGAGTCAGATCATTGTGAGAAACATAAACAGACTCAAAGTGAGCAGCAAACAAGTCAGCAATTCCACGCCCAGAGGTAACTGAGATTCCATCCATAACCATTTTACCCGGAATACCATTGTCGGATCGACGAGAATTGACATAGTTCCAAAAGCCTCTGATACAATGAGGAATTTGCAATTCCGTTGAGCGAACATAATCATTATAACACTTATCCACTAATTTTTTACATTGAGCACGCAAATCAGAGAAAACATGATAATCTTGTATCCGATTATATTTCTTATACATACAATGTTCTCCTTTCTTGGCACGTATCAGATCGATCAACTGTTGTTTAGAAAACCATCTAGGGTATTTGGAATCACGAGAATGACATTTAGGAACGTACAAATCAATTGCGTAATTCATAATCTCATACAAACACTCAACCCCATCATCAATAGTCAAAACACTAAGTAATGAATCCCAAGGGATTTGATTGAAAAAATTTCGAATTGCAGTATAATCACCCAAATTGAAATTATAACGAAAAATATTATCTCGCGGAAGATAATTAATTGAAACCACATCCAGTATAGAAAGAAGAGGTGGATGATATTTATCACAGGTGAGAAGAGACTCAGCAAGTAATGTTGTCACTACAGAACTGTCATTTGTAAATAACAGATCAAGCATAATACCAAAATCATTACATTCATATCATTCTTCAAGGATAAATTTGAGGAGTCAAAATATTCACAGACAAATAATTGTATCGACTGCACTTCATTACATGTTGCACCGGGAATTATGTCACATGATAAATTTGCACTAGTTAAACGCCAAGAAGCATGTGGTAGATTATAATGATCATATAAATAAAAAGAGAGATCCTGATTGGCACTCAGAAGAATAGCTTCCACACTCTTACAATGATCTTCATAAAGATGCGCAGATGATGATGGCGGAATATAGACGGCTCCGAAAATTGATTCCGAAGAACCCATCCTAACTTTTATAAACAAATGTTCAACATTTGAGTGCTCATCGATTAATTCAGAACTCGGAATGCCATTTTTCACTGCTATCAAGACTCCTCCGCCCCTCTCGAAATGACTAGTCAGTAGAGATCTATCCTTTCTGTATACAGTGTAACCGTGCAAGCCGATTTCCGTTGATAAAATTTTATCAGAGAGCCATGTTTCCGATAAAATGATGATGTCATAGCGATCCACAGAGGCTGCGACTGCACAATGAAGCGCATTTAGTTTAGTACGAAGGCCGCGGACATTTTGATAGTACACTAAAGGGCGGGTTACAGGTTATTTTGTGATGATGAGTGACGAGTCTTATTTAATGGAACAATTTTCGGTACACCATTTACATATCTAATCGTCTGAGATGGATCGTTTAGGTCTTTCAGACGATCCCGGAGACTGTTTAAGTGAGCCCGTTGACGAGGAGTACGATCAAGAGAAAATTTCACCGGACCCCTGTAGGCAGACTGACCCTCTGATGATGATATCCAACCGTGTACTGCTGGAGGGGCAAGTCACACATAAGGGACGAATTTTGTTTTTATCACTATTGGGTCTGTCTATACGACGAATATGTATACCGTCATAGGAGTCAGGTTTAATTTCCGATAGGACTTTTTTAACCTCAGCAGTCTCAGAAGGCCCCGATGAGCCCTTCTCAGAAATACTAAACATAATGATATTGAATGATCGACTCCGCCGATCCTCCAGTTCACTGAAAAATTCTTCTCCGTCAAGTGAAGTCTTTGAGAGATCATTGCTATCAGATCTACCAGTTTCAAGCATAGAAACTCTCGTATTCGAATTACAAACTGTGGTCGTCAATTCATCGATTCTAGCATTGAATTGATATAATTTGTCATTGGAAACAGAGATTTCACTTTTGATAATCGCACGAATGTTTGACAACAACGCAGAGTCACATTCCTCCCTTTGTAGAGATGACGACAGAGCAGGTGTTCTCAACGTCTCACAATCTAATAAAATTCCAGTATGCCATGGATGATTAGTTCTGATCAAACACGGAGTTCCAGGATGAGAAACGATGCCACAGGAGCTACAAGAAAATGGACCTTGACGGATTTGGTGCACCCCTTGCAGATTGTAGCAGGCATTATCAGAATGAAAGAAAAATAGCGGAAGGAGAGTATACGTTGAGAACACTGAGCAATGAAGTGATACACACAAAAACGTATGTGTGTAGCGGCCATACGAATCCACTCACGCCGAGAGATGTGAATAAAGCCGACGTATACACAGATTCAATGTATGCCAGAATATAATATCGTCGATGAAGTTTAATTTTCAATTCAAATGCAAAAATTAACGCACAGACTGCACTGTAGGTTCTGTTATGCACGGTCGTAGACACTTCGTTAGATGAGGAGAGCACATGCAAAAACACACCACCAATACTGAAGAACGACACTTGAATAATCCGAAAAACTGCGGACAATAGTTTTGTGACCGAATACTTACGACGCGATATTCTCCTTTGATACAAAGAAACGAAGTTTTTTGATATAATCGTAGCGGAGAAAAGGAGTGGTAGTATGAAGAATCATCCGGACCGATCGACTCGGATGTGGGTAGTTTTTGTTATTGGTTGGAAGGGTGCTTGTCCCAGGAATTCAATGATTCAATAGGTGAAGGTTCGGTCCAAGTTTAATCCGAACAAGTTGTCGAACGAATTTATTTAACTTCCTTCGGTAAGCCGATCGACGTTTCGGATCGATACGATCCTTTTTCAAGATACAAAGTTCCTCCATATAATCGTAGCGGAGAAAAGGAGTGGTCGTATGAAGGATCATCCGAGCCCATCGACTGGGATGTGGGTAGTTTTTATGATTGGTTGGGAGCGTGCTTGGCCCAGGAATTCAATGATTCAATAGGTGAAGGTTCGATCCAATTTTAATCCAAGCAAGTTGTCGAACGAATTCATTCAACTTCCTTCGGTAAACCGATCGACGTTTCGGATCGATACGACCCTTTTTCAAGACACAAAGTTCCTCCATATAATCGTAGCGGAGAAAAGGAGTGGTCGTATGAAGGATCATCCGAGCCCATCGACTGGGATGTGGGTAGTTTTTATGATTGGTTGGGAGCGTGCTTGGCCCAGGAATTCAATGATTCAATAGGTGAAGGTTCGATCCAATTTTAATCCAAGCAAGTTGTCGAACGAATTCATTTAACTTCTTTCGGTAAGCCGATCGACGTTTCGGATCGATACGATCCTTTCTCAAGATACAAAGTCTTTTAATATCATCGTAGCGGAGAAAAGGAGTGGTAGTATGAAGAATCATCCGGACCCATGGACTCGGATGTGGGTAGTTTTTATTTGTAACGTCCCGGCATGAAAAATTTTCGAAATTTTATCATGACGATCGTTTTCCCACATGAGATATAAATTTCCCCATAGAGGAATTATGATTATTATTCCATACATTTTTCCGTGAAGAATTAGTATTCATAAGAAAACTCTTATTCAATATTCTCTATAATTATTTTTCACTATCGATTAGTGATGACTGCTTAACACATATGATAATCATTTCTTTTCATACATTTCCAATGAAATCATTGAATTTATCCGACTAATTCTTATATACACATGTGAGAACACATAAGAATAATAAATCTTCCATTTCTGTATGATGAATGGGTATGGGAGATGACTTACATTGTTCAAACAATAACATCATCATGTAAAATCAAAATGTCTGACAATGGTTGACCTTAATCACTCGGAATTGTTCAAACAATGAGTAGTGAACAGTAGCGATTATTGACCGAGGGAATAATTGTTGAATGATGGACTGAATGATCAATTTACATTCGACATTGATTGAATAAGTAACCCTTCTCGACTCAAAATAATGTCTGACAATTGTCTAAACATTGACTCATACTACTGAAATGTTTGAACAAATGTCACCTACCTTTAAATAGATTCTACTTCGATAGATAGTTCATATCGAAGGGATTATTCAATTACTCAAATGGAATAATATGCTAAATAAATTATTTAAATAATCAATATTAACTATATCACAATATGTCAAATGTACGATTATTGTTATGTAACATTCGTGAGATAACTTGATTCCATTGAATTGGACCATTTGAATAATTGATTCATACAGTTAAATTATAATGGAATATACTAAGTAATAGAATAAGATTGTATTAATTATATAAGCAAATAATGACATGTAATGAATGATAATAGTTATTCGCAATATATTATGTGAGACAGAAAATGAATAAATCTCTTAATGAATGGAATAAGTGTGACTGACACGCGCCACACCTGTTTGGATACTATGTATATATAGAGTTTATGACAGGTCGCCATCAAGCCATAAAGCCATAAAACCATAAAAGCACCTCTCCTTATGGCACGGGCCTCCTTTCAAAGAGACAAGACTCTATATCAATTCGTCAAATTTCTTCATTTCTGAATTTCTCACGAGCCAATTCACAATAGAATGATTATATTAGAAACTCTTGTACATGAAGTAGAATGAAAAAACAAGCACATCTGTTCTTGTCATAAATTTCAAGTACGAAAAGAAATGTGGTCTCCATTGTCTGGAAAATTCGAAGACATATGCAGGCAGAATGTGAGAAAAGGATTAAGTGAAACCTATGAATAACGTTTGAAGGTAGTATATGACAAAATGGAATATTCTCCGAAATAAATTAAACGAATTGATTGTTGAACACATTTATTTAAATCGGCAGATTATTGTTTCGAATTATTGAAAAATGAGTTATACGAAACTTATAGAGTCAATAATAAGTATTGGAAATTCCCTTCCATAAGCTCGAAATATTGCATAGAATTATAATATAAGGAAAAACCATACTACTATATGTACATTCGAATTATAATAAGATATAATCATATAATAATTATGATTATCAAAATTCATTGCACGAGTGAAATTCGAATAAGAAGAATTATAAAAGAGAATCGAAGAGAAAGGATGTTTAGACTACTAGATAAGACGCTCTTCTTGAGAAATCACGTGGGCAATACATGATTCCCGAAACTCTTGCATGAAGCTTGCGAGTGGAAGAGAGAAGAAGAATAAGTCGCACCGAGACGCACTCTATAGGAGAAGTACGTTTCGTTGTCGCAGCATGTTTCAACGAGCACAAGTTACGCCGCGATCTTCGACTTGCAAAGACGTTTCCAATATACTTCCCTTTGTAACGAGTTTCATACATTCATACAGTTTCAAATAATTCCCTACGAAGAAATCGTGAATAAGAAAAAGAAATAATAAGTAACAAGTTCCCGTTGAAACTAAACAAAATAATAATTAATACACTTAAATAAAATTACTAAGTAAATCCATGGAGAATGTTCCATTCAATCGAACAGATTGAATCTCAGTGTTGAGAGTTTGTTTTAGAAATAAAATTGTCAGTTAAGTATAAGTGAAAGTGCAAAAGAAGAGTTTTTCTTGAAGTTCGACAACCTACCTTGATACTATCTCCTATCCATACTATCCAATCGTTCCGAGAATTGATTGATATTCAAAGAACAAAGTATTTTTTTTTGTGTAAAGTTTATATTCGTGAAGTTAAGATAATAAATCAGACTCGTATTGATGACCTATATATATATATGTATATGGAACTACTCAACTTTGATGGATCAGTGGAAAATTGAAGATTTCAAGTGAATTTTGCAAACACTCAGTGTAGAATTATTCCAAATTTTAATTTCGATCGTGATAAGAGCGTAATTTTCCCCTAACCATGTGTCAAGGGTTTTACACAACTATAATTACGTTGATTATTATCATTTTCACAGTTTGTTTGATCATGTGCTCATATGATATTGAAATAATCAGCGTGATAGTTTTTATTAAAAACTGTTTCAGTGACGTACTGGGAAGAGTAACAGTAGAATTTTGAGATGCAATAGTTTGGTTCACCTGAAACAGAAAGAGTGAAATTGAATCATAATAAACGAATTATATTGAATAAAATTTCATATTATAAATAAAGAAAATACGATTTGCTCCATCCAGGACGTCACACATGGAGGCCTTTTAACAATTCCAATATCTGTGTCATATTCTTCCTCTATGTGATTCTTCAAATTTCTTCCTTGGTATCCCATGTCAGCCCACATTTTTTTAACTTTAGTATATTTTGTTCTCATATTGTTTAATGCTATCTTAATACCATCTCTATCATTTTCGTTAGCAGCGCCTACGTAACAACCTAGTCTGTAATTATATGCCTTTTTCTACCCTTTACTTTTTTACTTCTATCATAGCCTTTGATCCCCCCTTTTCTGTAGTCTTCACAGATTGACTATCTACTATACAGGCACTCGGCTGCTCCTTCCCTCCTATTTTTCTTCTACTATATTTTGTAATTTCATAATTCATTTTCTCAAAAACTGCCTGCTTCTTCCATTGCCTGAACTGCTCATACACAGTCTTCCATGGCGGAAAATCATTTGGTAAATACCGCCATTGACACCTTGTACGCAATACATAGAAAATTGCTTCTAATATGTCTCTTTTGCTATACTTTGGCGGCCTTCCTCCTTTCTTGTATGATACTCTGAAGTGTTTTCCTATTCTTGCCCATTCCCTTTCGCTTAGATCTGTTGGATACTTTTTTCTCATCTTTACCCCGTACTCAAATTTCAGATATGAATTTTAGCCTTTTACTTGTTTCCGGGCAACCTCTAAGATGACACCTCCATAAGGGAGCCAGCATCAGTTACTTTCATGACACTCATTTAGTTGTCTTTTTTCGTTTACCTTATTTTGCCACTCTGCTGAACAGATATTAAAATAGCAAGCCTCAAAGTCAGAAGCCTTCTATTACTTACTGGTTACTTTACATCAATTTTCTTGATGTGTTTCTCTAACTTAGGTATGGTTACATGCAATACCCCATCTAAAAAGTTGGCAGATACCTTATCTTGCTCTACATTCGTTGGAAGTTGAGTAGATCAATACAAAGAACCATAGTACCTTTCTTTATGGTGAAACTGCTTATCTTTTGATTCATTATCACATGTTTTTTTACCCTTCACTATTAAGTTATCGCCAGATATACTAATATCTATGCTTTCTTTAGGAATACCTGGTAACTCTAATGATAGGCAATAGCTTTCCTTTGTTTCATAAAGGTCACAAACTGGTAGTAGGCTACTGCCTCTCTCAGAAAGCTCTGGGTTCCATCCTGTAAAGAAGCTATCAAATATGTCATCAACGGCTCTTTATAACCCTCTTACACCAAACTTATCACGGTTATTGTTTTTATTCAAATGAACTATATTACTAATGTTGTACCTCCTTCTACTAATACATGCATTACATAATCATTCCACTTATTAATTTCAATCCTCAATCTAAAATTTTTTAGATGCGAAAAATTGTTCCAGTTTACTATAACTTGATTATGAGAAAAAATCTTATTTGGATTACCACGAGTAGTTCTATAAACTAGATTAACTGTAAAAAAGGGCAAGTGTACGCAAATTTATTACTTCTCTCTCCACTTCCACAATCAAACAATTTTGAATGTTTCTTATTTGACTTGCCAACAATGAGAATTGGTATTAGCATTCCTTTTACAATGGTTCTGCGAACAAGCGAAAATGACGGGTATTTCCTACATCGACACTTCCACAATCGCCGTTTGCCACAAAAAAAGGATCTCTAGGAACAAAGTTCTTGATGGTTCAGCAGAAATTAGTAACAGCACGTACGGTTGGTTTTTTGGCTCCAAGTTGCACTTGGTGATTAACAAAATGGGAGAAATTCAAGCACTCACTCTAACTAGAGGTAACGTTGACGACAGAAAATCTGTGCCAACTCTAACCAAAAAACTAACTGGACTTTTGTTTGGAGATAAAGGCTATATAAAGAGAGAGCTCTTTGAGAAACTCTTCGATAGAGGTCTAAAACTCGTCACTAAAGTGAAAAAAGGTATGAAAAACGCACTGATTTCGCTGAAAGAGAAGATTTTACTAAGGAAAAGATCGATTGTTGAAACGGTTTTCGGCTCTTTAAAAAACAAATTTGAGATTGAGCATACAAGACATAGATCACCAACACGTTTCTTAATTCATGTTTTTTCTGTTCTGATTTCCTACTCTATGCAGTCGAAAAAGCCCTCTATTTCTATGTCTTCCTTTATCGGCTAATCCATAACTGGGATCTCTACTGGCGTTTCAGTTCCATCTATTACTAAAACTTCATATTCTACACCACTTTTTAATAGCTCTTCTTTCCCTGGTAATGCAAAATCTGATTAATATGTCTTCTACCCATCTTATTATTTCAAAACTGTTACTTTCACTCATGCCATAGCTTTGCCCAATATGAAAATATGTACGATATTCTCTTATATATTCCAGTGCCATAAGTAACCTGTCTTCTATGCGAAGTTTACTTTTTCTTCCACTTCTAGCTTTTTTTCTTTCATCCTCCACTTCTAGAATTTCTACCATCCGCTCAAATGTTGCTTTTTTACCCCTGTTAAACGTCGAAACTTTTCTCCTTCTAACTTTTCTATTTCCTTATATTTCATGCTTTCAAATACTTCATCTTACACTTCCTCTAACAATTTTGAAAGAAGTCTATTTGTGGACAAGAGGACACTTAGCCGTTAGCTCTGGGACCATTACAGATGAAGTGATACAAGAATATATATCTATACAGGAAAGTGAGCCAGTTCATGATGATGATCGATCTCAAATTGATTGAAAATTTTAACCCTTCGCCTTGTAGGCGATGGCTGTTTGGTTGGGAAATACTCTGTGAACGGTTACCCCCTAACTTGGGCTATTTTCAACTTCCGCATCTGCAGGATCAACATCATTTTTAACTTTTAACACTACTAAGCGCTGTATTTACCTTATACGAACAGTAACATCCTACTGCAAGAAAAGTTAATGCAGCTAGAGCGAGTGAAATATATATTGCTAAATGAAACATTGTTAAACTTACACCAACAGCAAATGCCCCAGATAATACAAAAGCAACAGAAGCATAGATTACTTGCTTTCTACTCCGAGCGCTTACTGCTGAGAATTTTTTGTTTTTACCGTTCAGTGCTGATTTAGCATTTATTTCATCTACATCGAAGTTTTCATTACATAAAAGAGGTGATCTAGCCCAATTTGGAATATAAGAATCTGATGGAGTATTGATTGCATCTGTATTGCCAATTTCAGCAGCTCCACTCGACACCAGGAGTATAACATTATTATGATATCCCCATTGTTTTCTAGTTTTACCATTTGTATTACTTAATTTTTTCTTTACAGGAGTTAATCTACCTACTTTACCATTTAACAATTTAGATTGTTTTTTCTCATTCTTTAGATCATCATCTACTTTGCAGATTGTCTTAAATGATTTCACATCAGAAGTTTCACTACTTGCAATCAAATCTTTACCTTTAATAGGCTTAGTAACAAGAGCCGACTTTTTTGGAGTGACATTATTACCTAAATTCATGCACGCTTCGTGCGTTGCGCTAACTGCTATACTTTTAGATACCTTCTCTACGGTGTTAAACAACTGTAGGATAATCGAAAAAATCAACAAAGTGAAGTATTTTTTTGTGACTAACAACGCTATTTTTAATAGACGTATATTTTCATACTTTTGACTATTAAATTGATAATATTATTTCACGTAACAACCGCGAGAACTGTTCGTTTTGGAATCTTATGGTCTACCATGTGTACCATACAAACTTTTTTATACTCTGACTTTGCTATACGCTAAAAGTAGCAATATTAGACCATTTCATCCATATCTACATACGAACTAATTTGCTCAAGCTCATAGAAATAATTTAAATCTTCTATTTTTATAACCTCATTTTTACGCGGCTTGTTCTCACAAATATACGACCTTTTTTGCAATTTTAGGAAGAGTCAATAATTCAATTCTTTATAACACTGATTATCATGGTCCTCTCATTAGAGTTATCCTTTCAAAAAGACTATGAATTATCTATCTGCTTTATATGGTATCATAATATTTCGCATATAAATCTATTCTGTGGAAATTCACAATACTAATTAGTAAACAAATCATGTTCAAATCAATTGCAATTATTATATATAGAGAATACAATACGTTATCTGTTTATTTTAGTAGGGGGATATAGCTATGCTTAATTCAAATCAGATAGCACATGGTAGTAATGATTTTGAAGACACTACGTCTCGTGAATTTCCATATTTTCCTGAAGATGTATTTGAGATTAGCAGTAAAGAAAATCAAGTAATAGATAGTTCGGAAAGTACAATAGAAAATCTACAACAAGAAAATTTTGATCTCAAACAAAAAGTAGAGTTACACAGACACTATAAGGAAAGAGCAGAAGAGTATTACGAAGAAGTAAGTTAGCTTACCGAAGATAAGCGAACCCTAGAAGGGAAAATTAAAAGGCTTGAAGTTACAATGGAGAAACAGGAAAGAAATGCACGTAACATCTATGAAGACAATGAAAGAATACAGGTTGGTTGAAAAGTTTCTGCGCTCGAAATGAAAGAATACTGTTTTTGTTACGAAATATATTTTTTTATTCAATATAATCTCCTAGAAGCTCAATACACTTGTTCCAATGATCTTCCAATAATTTTATCCCATCCTTATAATGGTTTTCCCGAAGCTCTGCAAAATAACCGTCTACGGCTGCTATGGCCTCTTCATTCGACGAAAAATGCTTTCCACGAAGGAATTGTTTGAGATTTCTGAAGAGATAGTAGTCGCTAGGAGCCAAATCTGGCGAATACGGTGGATGTTCAAGCAATTCGTACTTGAGTTCTTTGAATTTAGCCATCGTCAAAACACTTTTGTGAGCAGGTGCATTATCTTGATGAAAAATGATTTTTTTCTTCTTTAAACCAGGTCTTTTCTCACGAATTTTTTCATCCAGCTGATCCAAAAGGCTGCAGTAATATTCGGAGTTGATTGTTTCACCTTTCTGAAGATAATCAATGAACAAAATTCCTTTCGCATCCCAAAAAACTGATGCCATAACCTTCTTTGCTGATCGTTGTGACTTCACCTGCTTTGGAGCTGAACAACCAGCTTCAGTCCACTGTAAACGTTCTTGTTTCAATTTAGGATCATGGTGGTAGATCCAAGTCTCATCCATAGTTATAAAACGACGCAAAAAGTCGGTTTTATTCTAGTTAAAACGCTCCAAATTACGCTGAGAAATTTGTTTTCGATCCAGTTTTTGTTGAATTGTTAACGTGTGTGGCACTAACTTTCCAAACAGTTTTTTCATACGCAATTCTTCATGTAAAATATGGAGTACTCGCTCGTCTGAGATGCCTATGGCATTAGCAATTTCACGCTTAGTCAAACTTGGATCTTCACTAACCATATTATGTACATGCTCAATGATTTCTGCTGTGGTTGCAGTTTTTGGTCGTCCTTCGCGTGGATCGTCTTCAAGGCTAGTACGACCACGTTTAAATTCACCAGCCCAAAATTCAACGGTGCTTTTTGAAGGTGAGGACTCCTTATACACTTCTAACAATTGTTCATAAATTTCCTTTGCTATTATAAACCCTTCAAAACAAAGAATCTCATGACTGCACGATATTCAATTTTTTCCATATTAAGAAAAATCAATGACACGTCAACTTCAAATGGCTTGTAAACAAAGAAAGAATTGACAGAAGGACTTGTAACTTTGCATGTGTTCTCAGGACAGATATACCAACTTGAGAAACAAAAAGTTTCGAGCTAGCAGTGCTATCTCTTGGTGAGCGCAGGAACTTTTCAACCAACCTGTAGAACAACAGCTAGAAAAATTAGAGGATGTCTGCGAAATGAGGTCTCCATTGAGAATTCTACAATTAACCTCTCAAATGAGGAGTTAAAGGATAAGAAAGATGAAATTCATTTCATGAACATAACAAATAAAAAGCTAAACAAAGATTTAGATCAAACTGAGGCTTCAATAAGTAGGTTAAAAGATCAGTCTGACGAGATGGAAAAGCAGCTGGAAGATTTAATGAAGTTACCAGATGACAATAAGTATTTACAAGAAATTGAATATCTGATAGGTGATGTAAATCAAGAGAAATTAAAAAATCATGATTTGATTGAAGAGTTGAATAGATTAAAAAAAGAAAATGAAGATCTAAAATTAAAAATTCTACATCTTCAACCCGGAAGATCACTCTTAGATGAGCTCAGTGAAGCAAAGATCAAAGCAGATAAATTTACTCAGACGGAAAATGGCTATGATAAAGGTGAGTGTAGTCATGGGTCAGATTTAGGTTACGCCTCTTTTCTTGATGGAATAAAGCCAGAGTCGAGTTCTGAGCAAAAGTGTCTAGAACCAAATAGGCCATTAAATTTAGAAAATCAGGGTTTAATTAGAGAGTTAAGTACACTACAAAAAGAAAATGATGATCGCAAGTCTAAACTTCTATGCTTTCAGACTAAAATGTTACTTTCAGATGAACCAAGTGAGGTAAAGATCAAAGCAGACAAATTTACTCAAACGGAAATTAGTTATGATAGAGATAGTTGTCGCCAGGAAAAAATTAATGAAGAAGGTAAATTACTAGATAAAGATTATTACAGTTTTTCTGAGCAAGGAAAAGAATTAAATTCTGAGCAAAAGTGTTAAAAAACAGATAAAACCTTGAAAACACCACTAAAAAAGTCCAAGGAAGAACAAGTAAATGACAAGTATCAGCTGATTAAAGAATATTTATGTTCTTCGTTCGAACGTTGTAGTTTCACATTTTGTGATTGCTCTTTAATGGATATTACTGAAGATACGTTTGATAACTTAATGCGTATATGGTTTGTTCACAGATCTAACTTAATAAAAAGTGAAAATGAAAAGAAGTTAAATGAAGAATTGTTAAGTATTTTGAGCTCTACAGGAAATAATTATGCTAAGAATCTTGAGAGGTTTTCACTCGACAACAAAGACAATCAAGATTTAAAAACTGTTCTGAATCTCAGAAGGGGAGAGTCTAGATTAACTGTACTACATGCATTATCAAGCGTAGCTGATAAAGATAAAGACTATGATAATGCTGTGGGTTTGCTTTTAAAAGCAGGAGCTGACCCTAATATACATAATGATAGAGGGCAGACACCCTTGCATTGTGCTAATGGATTTAACAGTATAGCTTCTCTTCTAAAAGCAGGAGCTAATCCTAATCAGCAGGATAATCAAGGGAAAACTCCTTTGCATTATGCTGCTAAAGTTGGGTTAGATAAAGAAAGTATAAATTTGTTTCTAGAGAGCAGGGCTAAGCTCAATATACTTGATAAACAGGGAAAAACTCCTCCAGATGTTGCAATTGATAATGATAACAAATAGATGCCTTTGTAATCTTTTGTATGAGTTTCTGTTTCCCCAAGTACTGCTACATCTAACCGATATATGTCATTACTAAATGTTTGTTCATAATGCTCTCTTAAATAGTTGTCTACAATCTCTACTAACGGACCCCTAGAACTAGTAAGCTGCCAAATATACTCTCATCTAAAATAAACCTATCAACGTTGTAATAATCGTTAAAAATCCTCATTAGCCGCGATCTTGCTGGTAGTGATAGTTTTGCAAGTTCTACTACTGCATCTACAAAAAAGTTATTTGGAACATCTCTTATTCCTATTTGCAACTCGAAAAAATGTTTACCAGGTGGCTCCTCAATTTTTGTAATATCTTCTATATTTACCCATTTGAGCGCTATTTTAAGTGATGCAGGTGTTCCTCTCAGTCTTTGAAATTTTACTCCTTCTACTATGGCTTTTCTTCTATCTTTTACCCAGCGCAGTATTTCTTCTGAACCATATTCTTCTATTATCCAAGGCAATGTTTCTTCTTTAAGACTGAACTTAAATCCTCTGATACAGCTCGGATCAACCTTATAATCTGTTGCATCAACCAGTGCTTGCTCTTGCTTTGTTGCGTTTGGGGGTAATAGCATTACTCAATCTTCAAATTTCGCAAATTTGCACACTCGTTATCTAGCACCACAACATCCTCTTTTGGCTCTATTAATTCCACATTTCCTACACCATCTACAAATAGATTCGCTATTATCCAAGATCTTGTTACACTCCACCCTAATCTTTTTGCTAATTCAAACTTCTTAATAAACTGCTTCTTGATTTCTTCCTCTGATATTACAGGACTTATGCTTATTTTGCTGTGAATATCTATTTCCGTAATATTGCAACCAATTACTGTTACTGTATCTGTTAAAACCCTTATATCATCTCTAGTAACTTGCTTTCTTACAATATAAAGTAGTTCTTCTGACTCTATGCTAATTGTGGATAATTCTGTTGATAAGATTGAAATTTGTACTTTCCCTGGTATAGGTGATTCTACTAACGCATCCTTTACTCTACTATTTGCTGACAGTGCATGATATCGATAGTGTTCTTTGCTTCCACACGTGCTTGAGCCCACTATTTTTGCTTTAATTCTTTTTCTAAATCGTTCGTCATCTTCTTCTTTCTGCCTCTCCACTACGTAAAACTCAGCTAAATTATCAAGATCTTCTCCTGTCGCAAATTTCAATGAATTGCTCTTTACTGATTCATTTATTCTTTGTCTGAGTAAAAGTTCTCGCCACGCTGCTACTTCTAATATCTTCATTGCTGGATCACTTTCCAACAATCTTGTAAAGCTTCCATCACGCTTCACTAACTCTTCCTTCATCCGAGCAAAAATCTCTTTAAAGTTTAGTGGTTCGATAATATTTGGCTGCTGCATTTCAAACTACTACTCCATTAATATTCATGAACTCACCTTCTGAAAGATAGACACCTTCTAAATTCAATGTTACTCTCCCTTCTTTTACTTCTGTTATCTTCACTTTCTCTAATTTAAACCTTCTCTCCCATTTTTCCAGTGCTCCTGCTACTGCTGCATAAATTTCTAGTGTAAAATCACGATTTATTGGCTTATCTACTAATTCAAATAATCTTGAACCATAATCTCTCCTCATTATTCTACTGTTAATAGGAGTGGTCAGTATATCAATGATTGATTGCTTTATCCCAATTTCTATCAATTTTTTCAGTCATTCTGAGAAAACATTATTACTACCTTTCTTCATTATATTAGAACAAGAAACAATGTCACCAACTCTTCCCACTCCATAGCCATTCGCAAACACTGTTTTTGATCCTTCAGTTAATGCTCTTCCTTCACTAAAACTGTCTCCTTGTCTACACATTGACTTACCGTTTACAAAAACATTATTACTCCCGCTAATGCAGAAATGTGGTATGGCTTCTCCACAGTAGTCTCCTAACCTCACTATTCCTTTGTTCAATTTAAGTCGATCCTTTCTGCTTTCAGTTTTATTCCACTTTTTGTCATTTCTATGCTCGATTCCGCAGCTTTCAGTGTTATTTTATCTACTACTCCAATCTCTAAATGATGTTTTTCCTTATCATATAACAATCTTGTTCCATCTTGAAACTTCACACTATTTATTCCTTTTTTATTCTCTGGTGCAGGGTATTTTTCCTGATATATTCCTCCTAATACCACTCCTAATGATAGTTCACCAAAAGGAGAAAATACCACAACTTGTTCATCGATACCTGGTGAAGACCAATTTCTATCTTTTCCTGCTTTGCTCGTTATCCATGGTAAATAATCTGTTAAAAATTCTCCTATTTTCACTCTTACTTTTGCTTTTTCATAATCTATTTCTTCTACAATTCCTATACGAATAACGTTTGCTAGCTTCCGATTCAGCTCTGAAACCGCAAAACTATGATCCAACATTTATATTTCCTACGTTTATTGTATGTGGTTTAATTTTCCCCTCTCCCCATACTGATTCACCTAAATGAAGCTGATAACTCCAATCAACCATCCACACCAAATATGCATCTCATTTGGGTCTAAATCCATCAGGCTCTGCAGAAAGAAATTCAGCCGGAGATACATTCTTTTCCCAGGTATTCTTGTTCACTACTCTTGCTACTTCTGCTGCTAATGACCTTACAACTAACGAGGAATCCTCGACTGTTCCATCAACTACAATTCTCGCTTCAAATCTTGCTTTTAGGGCTAATTCCTCTGTTCCAGGATCATGTCCTTTGTCAAAGCCACTGAGTTCCACAAAAACCGCTGGTGATACTATTTCTCTTCGTATTGCTGGATAAACCTCACAAGTTTGAATTGCTAGTATTTCTCTCTTCAGCGCAGTGCAGATTGCATTATGCAAATCCTTCCAATTCATCATACTCTACAGCTCAATTCACGTTCAAATAACTTTTCAAACTCATAATTAACAAGATTTCCTATTATCCTTGAAGCCTCTGGTTCGAGTGACAACTTAACTTCCTTTATTGGCAATGCTGCTTTTCCTTCACGTTTAAAAATACCGCTATTTCCTTTTGGCATAACTGCTGCAAATCCTCCTATAAACTCATGCTTTCCTACTTTCGATCCTCTTCTTGTTTTTTGTATTTTGCCAGTTGCCGATGCTCTAATGTCATAGAGATTTGCTCTAATTAACACTTCTAATCTGCTAGTTTTCGCCTTAAAAATTCTTAATCTCTTTCTTATCAAACTTAATTTTATCTTCTTTTCCTCACTAATTTCTTTTGCTGTCTTCAATTTTGGCCATAGTGTTGTTCTGTTTAACGCTCTCACTATTGCTGATTCTATTTTTTTTCTTTCAGCATTTACACTTTTTATTACCTCATTACTATCAACTTCTATATGCACAGACATTTTACACCCCAGACGCTTCTATTCGCCAGACCATTCCAGATTCATCTCTAAGTGGTGGTGTGTGTATTTTGTATTTGCAATCACCTATAACAAAAATATCTCCTACAATTGGCCTCAGTATATCAAAAATGCTTACCTCAAGAAAAAACATCTCTCCCACAAATTGTCCTTCACCAATCTCGTGTAATTTATCTGGCTCTTGCTTTAATACTTGTACCATATATGACTTATCCTTTGACTCATATAAAGCTAACTCCCCTAAATGGATAAGACAATGTTTCAATAATCGCTTAATATCTTCTCGCATTTTTATGCATTAAGTCCTTATAAATATGCTAAGAAGGTCATACTGGTAGAGTTCTTACCGCTTTGTAGTTGCTCTACCAGTATTGTTATGCTATAGCGACTTTTACTAATACGCCAGGTCTATGGCACATTGGCAGAGGATTTGACTGCGTATGTAAATCGGTCCCTCTATCAAATCTCCTTGGTTCTTGTTTTGCATATAGTGGCTGTCCAAGAGTATTTACTGTCTCATTAAAGTCTGCTGGTGCAAAATATGTTGTAAATGTGCTTGCTGTTCCTAGTGGAAAACAGTGTCCTGTATCTTTCTCAATAAATCTTCTAACTGTTCCTTCAGGATCAGTTGCTCGTCCTCTATATTCCTCAAATGTGATTCCGCAAAATGTAAATCCTGACCTCATATCATTCCTTAGCGCTGCTCCTTCTTGCCATCTCTCATACGCTTCTTTTACTTTAGCATGAGAAGTTAGTGCATCAAAAAACTCATTACCAAGGCATGAATTCCAGTCATATATTCACCACTTAAGTTATCCTCAATATGCCGCAATACTTCCAGACACTTACGTTTTAAATCTGTTGTTGCTGTTCCTAGTGCAAAATTCACTACTTTTGGTGTTATTTCAAATTCGTTGTACAGATTTAATAATTCTGACCCGTCAGCATCCAACATTATTCCTTTGAGTGCTCCCATTCGCAAATGCTCTAATGTTATTGTATGTTTGTTTCTCATTGATTGCAAATGATCAGTTATTACATCTGCCAGCGCTTTAAGTTCACTTTCTGATCCAAATGCCCTTATTCCCTGTACTTCTTCTGGTAACACTACATCATCATGTGGAATATGTGGAATCGTAAACGTTCTTACCTTTCTTTTTCCTCTTTTTCCTACTGTTGCTGGTGCTCCTGGAACTTGCGTTGGTAGTGAACTCAATACTCCGTTTTGCTCTTCTATAGTAATATGTCTAAATCTTACTGACCTACTTGGAAATAAATTTAAATTTTCAACACGTCCATAATTTATCGGCAATATATTCATCGCATTAGTTAGTGCCGTCATGCTAAATGCTGTATTTGTAAATGGATTTTGCATTGAATTTCTCCTTAAATTAGACTGTTTTGCGAATGATAATTCCACGTGTTTCTAGTTGCTTTATTGCTGCAGCTTTCTGCTCTTCAGTGATACTTGCTGGCCATACAACTGCATGGTCTGCTAGCATTGCACAACGAGCAATAATTACTCCTTTACTATTTTCCTTTGCGTTTACATCGCTTGCTATCACTCCTATCGCCGTTTGTGTCCCATCTGTGGCAGTTGGATTTATTATCTTAACCATGCTATCTTTATCGAGAGCCACTACTGTACCAAGCTTGATATTTTGACCTTTAGCTACTGTTATTTGATCTCTTGAATATAAACTCGATGCTTCGTATTTTAGAAGATCACCTAGTTATTTTGTTCTGTTATAGTACTCATTTTGCTTTTCTCCCTTTGTTATATATTTTAGATGCCTGATTACGCACGACTTTTTGCTACCTGCATCATTAACTCTTCTCCTGAATTCTGTGGTATTGCACTCAAAATCTCCGTCTTCTTCGTTCTCTCTGCAAGTAGTTCCATTGAAACTTCCCTGGCTTGCTCAATACTTACGCCTTGCTCAATAAATTCTTCTATTTTCTCTGGCATTCGTGATAGATTACATCACCGTATTAATTCAAGAACTTCAGTGCGATACTTAGTTAAATTATCAGTTTCTAGGTCAGTTGTAGTTTGTTCATTCATAGTAATACTCCTGTTTTTATTAATAGATGAAAGAATTGTCATTCCGTCTGCAAGGTCTATTTCTACTGCTTTCTCCCCAAAATATAGCCCTGCCTCTGTTGATCGAATCTTTTCAATTGAAATACCTCTGTTCCTTGCTATCAGCTGCACAAACATTTCATATAGTCGGTCTACTTCTTTTTGTAAGCTTCCCAGACTTTCAGACGTCATTGGCTCATGCGGGTTTAAACCATTCTTTCGACTACCAGCAAAGATTGTGGTGTACTTAATACCTAGCTTTTCATCAAACCTACTTTGATCTATATGACTTGCTATTACTCCAATACTGCCCACACCAGAAGTTCTGCTCACAAATACCTTCTCAGCGCTAGAAGCTATAGCATATGCAGCAGAATATGCATCATCATTTGCTATCGCTACGATCTTTTTCAATTTTCTTGCTCCATAAATAAAGGCGGAAAGATCAAATATACCGTTTACATCCCCTCCTGGGCCGTCTATTTCCAGTATAATTGTCTCTATACTACTATCTTCTAGTGCTTGCTTTATTTGTGCTTCTATTTGCTCATATGATGTCATTTCGAGCATTTTATCAAACGCAGCTGGTTTTTTCGTCAAGATTCTATGAATTGGTACAACTGCAGTTCTTTCATTACTTTTGATGGAGTGCTTGAGATTTTTGAAAATTGGCTGTTTTTCTTTGTATAGCGATAGCAGCTCAAAACTTCTTGGTTCAAGCATTGATGGTTTTCCTAAGAGCATCATAACCTTTTACAATCAGAGTCAAACATTAAGTTGAGACTATTTGCACGACTCTGATCTTCTGCTATTTCTTGACCAATTTCTTCTACATCGTAACCCATTTCTGATACTACTTCCGATCGACTCTTAAATCCATTCCTTACTGCCATTTGCTGTGTTTGCTGGTCTTTTAAAGGATCTACCCAATCAAATCCCTGTGGTATCCATTTTACTTCTTCTTTCGCTGCTTTTACTACTTTTTCATCTATACTCAGTTCTCCACAAAGTACTGCTAATTCTAGCCATCTATTCCAAATAGGTCTACAAAACTGGAACACTATCACGTTATGCTGTAACATTGCGCACCTTCTGCGAAACTCTATTAATCCTGCTCTGATTGATGGATAATTAACACCAGTTAAATCTCCTGTTAGTTGCTCATATGTTATCCCTGTGCCTATTGCTATTGCCCTGAGTTGCTGTCTTATAAACGCTTCATTCTGTCGTGATTTTCTGTATCATTGAAAACCACTTCCAGAAATCAAATATCCTCTGATTCTTAATGTTATTCTCTGATTCTAATTCACTGAGCATTTGAATTCATTCTTATCAATCATATAAACTTCTGCCCTGAAATTGAATAGTGACTGTGGATGTTTCCAGGGCAACCTGATTCTTTTTTAATTGTAACCTGACCAACCTCATTCTCTCCAATCTGAACTCATCAACGGTTTTGTGTCGTTTTGAATGTACAGAGATAAATATCGAATCGGTGAAACTTTCTTGTTTATGAAGTTTCTGTGATTGATTTTCTGCTGAATTATTCTATTGGGGAAGGACTTTTTCCTACATGTAATAATACAATGAAACGAAGGAGTCCAGGTATCGTTGTTTCAATCCATTGCATTATCCCTGTCACAAAAAATCTTCAGATCTTCGAACCTTATCTTCAAATCTGAGAAAAAAATATCATCATCTACCCTCTGATACCCGAATATGTAGTAGATGCAGGAAAGACATGACCGTACTATCTTCAATGTCACCTTTGTACGATGTCCAATCTGTTCAGATGGATACATGCGAGAATAATTCACTTGAGGTAGTTCCGCTTTATTATTCGATTCATCAAAAAAGTACACAGTATACATTGAGAAAAAAGATAATGGAGGCAACTACGCACGACAGTTGGATACGTTCAAATACAATCCTTCGTCAATTCAATTTGAATTCAAGGTTCATTCAAGTATTCGTAGTTGAGTCAACTACAAATCTAATTGAATCAAAGAAGTATTGCATTTGGACGTATCCAACTGTCGTGTGTAGTTGAGTCCACTATTTATTCTTCTCAGTGCAGCCCCAAAACGTTCTAATGAGGAGAAAACTGGGATAATTGAGAAATTTCTATTATCTCTTAGGATCAAACATTATTTGAAGAAAAGGATGATGTCCCACACCTCGAAATTAACGAGGAGGAAACTTTTGATATGAATGAAGAAGATTTTCCCGTTCCATCAACAAAAATGTCTGAGAATTTGAATCGAAAGTGTCAAATAAAACATCATGAATCAGCTATTGAAGTTCTCGATCAAATCAAAGAAAAATTCGAACAGTCTTCCAGTTACTCAGAAAAGATTTTGCTTCTAACCCGTGCTCCAAAATCATGGGGACGAAGGACATTGGCTACTGAATTCAACGCTTCGGAACGTCAAGCTAGGAAAGCCATACAGTTGGTAGCTGAAAACGGGATTCTAACATTACCAAATCCAAAGTGAGGACGAAGGTTATCTTGCGAGATTGAAAATTCCATCATAGAATTTCACTTGGATGATGAAAATAGCCGGATATCGCCAGGCATAAAGGATTATGTTTCGATCAAAACTAATGATGGAACGCGTGAACATGTTCAAAAAAGATTGATTCTATGCAATCTTGCCGAATTGTATTCTTCATTCGAATTGAAGAATCCTACAGTTCATGTGAGCTTATCGAAATTTTTACAGCTGAGACCTCGCAATTGTGTACTCGCTGGAGCTTCTGGAACTCATACCGTATGCATGTGTTTATCATGAAAACGTGAATTTAATGCTAGATGCCATAAGTTTACAAAAACTAACGTCTGCGACAGATTTCCCCATGACTTCTCACCATGATGCTATCAAAATGCTTGTATGTGATAATCCTACTTCTGAATGCTATCTGGACAAGTGTTTAGCGTGTCCTGGAATAGACAATTTTGAGGATTTTCTTCAATCGAATCTTACAGACCAGTACATTGAGAGAGTAGAATATCAAATTTGGCAACAAACTGATTGCAGCACTTTGGAAACTGAAATAGCAGACGCAGGAGATTTCGTGGAGGATCTCTGTGAACGGTTACATAAGTTGAAATCTCACGCTTTTATAGCAAAGGAGCAATCGTCCTTTCTTAAGAATCTCAAGGACAATTCGAAGGCCGGAGAATTCATAGTTACATGTGATTTTGCTGAAAACTATGAATTTATTGCTCAGAATGCTATTCAATCGTTTCATTGGGATAACAACCAAGTTACCATTTTCACAACAGTAATTTATCACAGAACAGATGAGTTAAGGCATCGCAGTATAGCAATTTTGTCTGATAATCTGACTCATGATACGGTAGCTGTTTATGAATTTAAAAAAATTATTACAAAGTATTTGCAAGATAATTTTGAATGTGAAAAAATCTTCTACTTCACTGATGGAGCATCGCAACATTTTAAAAATAAATATAATGTTGCAAATCTTCTACATCATGAACATGATTTTGGAATTGCGGCTGAGTGGCATTTTCATGCAAGTGCACATCAATCAATCAATTATTCATTCGGAAGGGGTAATCTAGCTGGTTGTATCGAGCAATGTGGTAGGCAAAATTGAGAAAATAAATTTGATAATTACTTTTTTCATAAAACAAGACACTGAAAATCGATGGTGTGATCGTCACGTACTCAAGGTACGATACGTACACACTTGGAACTCTGTACCTTGGGAAAATTTCTTCGTGCCATTTTTAAACCTATATGATTTTGAAGCTAAGGAATCAAGCTTCTCATTCATCAAGGTTTCATCAATATCAAAAGGGGCGCAGTGACCGAAAAATGCAAAAATACTTTTAAAAATCGAATTTCTATGTGAAATATTCCTTCTGCATGAATGAAAGTATTTTCATCGTGAAATTTAGAAAAAATCCTGATACCATCAATGATAACATATTTTCATTAAATGGAATTGATGACGATGATGATTTTTCGAAAAAACGCAGATCAAAAAAATCTTGAAAATTTAAACCCCTGTACCACGAAAACCTGACTTCCTAGAACCTGGTGTTAACACAATTTGAAGAGGGTCACTGGTACAACAAATTCATGGAATTTCATCAACATTGATGAGATTGAAATTTTCAGGTGGGAACACTTGGCGAATTTTACCCCATATGGGGAAAATGATGAAAAAATTTTGGAGGCATCCCGTCCTCTAACGGTTAATAAAAAGATATAATTGTGCATATCATAGCCCTTATGATACGTTATCGATAAAGCAATTTAAAAACAACAGTAGATTACCATTCGACTTTGCCAAAGCAGAACTAATTACGTATATTGTTGTATAGTAATCTTGAGAGAGGAAACTTCATTAAAAATGAGAGTCAATGAACAGTTGGGGCGTGCATTGTCTGACGAATCATTCTGTCATAACAGTATTGTGATTATAATTCCACTATCGTAAAGAATTCCTCATAATTATCATTCCATATAATCATTGTAGAATCTGAATAAACAAGAGTGATCAAATGTTGAATAATGCCTCATTATAGAATAACGCTGTTGCTGTATAACTATACGAGTGAATGCTCATCAATTCGTGTTCCATTCATTCAAATCCATAATATTTTGATGGAGGAATGTGTAATATATTGAATAGAAACACGTAACAACGTGGATTCAAGAACTGATGTTCTTTTAAACATATTTTACATTTGAATTTTATTTTGTCTCAAATTTATTACTATTCTCACAAATATAAGTCATGTTAATCGAAAGGAGATTTTTCCTTTGACGTATTAAAAACATAGACCTAATTATGAATACAGAAATGAAGAATAGATGAAAAATAGAGTTCTTGCTCTCCCGGTGTGTGAGATCATTGTGAAAAATCTGTTCTTTTCTCATTTTATTATAAATACAGTGATTCGTCATCATCATTTCTCTCATGTCCTTCAGATATGGGTTGGATTGTAGTAGTATTAACTCAAGAGGACTCTGTAGAAGCCGTTCCAACAACGTGGGTCCAACACAATGCGTGTATGTGGCCACCGTACCGCGGACTAAAATTAGCAGCTGCCATTAAACAGTGCGAATCTCCTACAGGTTCCTGGTTGCAATTTCCTTCCCGAACTTTGGGCGGTATTGACGGTAGTGGTCCCTGAATATTAATGATAGTTGCCTATGGTAATACCCTCGACCCCTGAACATGCAACCGGAACCCATTGGTTGGAAATAGACACGGCTGGAGCTATTTTGACATATTATTTGAAAATGAAGCAATCAAATCAAAATATCGCTCTGTACAGACCTTTTCCAATCAACAAAGGTGGTATGTACAGGGCAATATTTTGATGTTATTGCTTCATTTTTGAATAATTTGTCAGAAAAGATTTCGCTCGGGTTGCATCGTCAGCATCAAACTGTATAATATACTGGAATGAGCACTGGCTAAATTTCCTATAGGACAGAAAAAGAGATCTTTTGTCATTGTGGGATGATGGAAGATGGAATGGCGGTGTTTTTTCTAACACATGCACTTTAAAACAGGATGATGAGATTAAGTAATGTCTGCTTCGTTTTCTCGCACAATGCACTAGATTACCTCTCTCTGACGAATTTTTTTTTTATGGTGTTCATCTCAATATATTATAGAGTTCAATGATCGTCAAAGATCGCTGGTATCCCCTTAATAATGTGACACCTTCCTCAATGATACAGCATTTTCATGGAATCATTCACGTGTGGAATTGAATGATATCCTGTATGTGCATTTATATTTTAGACGATTATGAACATGCCCGGAATGCGGCAATTAGAGCCCAACAGCAGGCAGATTTAAACACTTCGAATGATGAGATTGAGAAAAAGAAAAGAAAAATGTTAAGGAAGAAGTTCCACGATGAAACGAATGACACAGAGTCTGACGAAGATATATCAGACAAAACGATTCCGAAAATCGCATCACCTTCAGCACCGAACTCATCGACGTATCCTGGTAAGTGATGAATTATGTATAAGTATCGTGAATTATTTATATGGACATCAGATATAACGACTTACAACTTAATCGTTTTTACTTACTTAATCGATTGTACAATAGGTCAATTTACTTGCTTAAGGTGATACCCGCGACCCTTGAAGATGCAACCAGAACCATTGGTCAGAAAAAGACACGATCAAAACTATTTTGACAAATTATTCGAAAATGAACCAATAAAATCACAATATCATTCTGTACAAACCTTTTTCAATCAACAAAGATGATCTGTACAGAGCGTCATTTTGATTTTCTGGCTTTATTTTCGAATAATCTGTTAGAAAAGATTAGGCTCGGGTTGCATGGTCAGGGATCGCTGGTATCCGCATAAGGGGATACCAGTATATTTGGTTCACGCCTCTCATTTTAAGGTATAGCCCTTGTCTTTTTTTAACCAATCAGCTTGGGTTGCATCGTCGAGAATCGTTAGTATCACCGTGTTTGAGAAACGTCAACCATTGTGATGTTTCATGGAAAAAGAAGTTTCAACAATTCTTTTGAAACATACTATTTTCTTCGTGTAAATGAGAAAGATTCGTTTCCGATTGCTTTTCATATTTTATTCGGCTTTTATTGCGACAGCAGGCTTCAGATAGGTCAGGAAATCCGGCAAATTCGGGAAAACCCGGGACAGTAAAAATTTGACTTCAAACCTTAAGAATTCTTGAGAAACTCTGAACATACAAATTAACAAAAATTTCAAAGAACCGGGATATCTCAGGGAAATCACTAAAATTTGATGAAAGTGAAAATATCTGTGTCTGTTGTATTTTCCATTTATCACAACATATTCTATAAATTTGTAACAGTTGAATTTTGGAAATAACATGGTTGACACTGGCTTGTAGAGTCAGGAAAACTCAAGGAAATTGATTAAATAAAACTTGTCTGAACCTTGCACAGAGTAAATGGTGAAAATCTTTCATTTCTAACAATTACTAGCTTTCAGAGCATCACAATTCATCATACGGTTATAAAAATTAATACATCTTATTATTATTATTAAAAGCTTTTAGTTAACTTCACTTGTATGTATGTCCTGGAAGTTTGCAATCAATATTTCACCCACTCCCACTGGAGCAATCGGGCTGAAATTTTGCACACATGTTTGGTTCTGGTGACAATACACGAATAACCACCCCCATGGCCTCCAGCCCACCCCCGACCCCCCACCCACCCAATCAAAACTTTTACGATATGGGTATCGAATGAAAAGGCTTGATAAGCCAAAAAGAGCTCTTAAAAGCTCCTTAACAGTGAAAGGGTGTCTGAAATACGGAAATTTTGAGAAAAGCGGGGAATGTACGGGAATTTCATCAAGAGCAAAAAAACCGGAAATTATACGTGAATATCATGAATTCAGTGGGAAAATATAATGAAATTTACTGAAAAATGAAGAATAAAAATATATAAAAAAATATTTTTTGAAAAAAGCTTTTATTTAACAATATTTGTTTTTTCTATAGGATGCAGCAGTACAAATCTTGGAGAAAAATCAGATACTCAGAACACAGAGGAAGAAAATCATTCAAGAATCACTGCCGCTGAAGAGCCACCCAAAGTTATTCACTAATTGGAACGAAAAATGTACACCGGATAAGCATATCGCATGTAAAATTTTACCTTCACATAATGTTTACCTATTCTTATGGGTGATTCTCATACTCCGCCTCAAACCCCATTTCCCACCATTATCCTGAGCTTCCAACCGCTTCATATTTTTTCAAATAATTATAATTATTTACAAATAATTATCATATTTGTATCATTTGCACTTGCGTGAATGAATTGAATGTGTTTGTGATGTATAGGCTTTATGTACATCTAATTTTTGTTCATTGAATACAAAGTTGTACGATGAATTTCTTTTGAAATATCAAATGGTCGGGAATAGGTGATTTGATGTAACTAGAAAGAAGATGAGAGCGCTCACGGCTGGGGTTCCCTCTGCTGATAAAAATTGAATCGCCCTCTCATCGGATGGAACACAGAAAATAACCCATCAACCTCCGCTCTTATTTTTTACTTTTTTTTATTCATGATAATACAGAATCATATGTGTCAAATATCGATACATAATCAAATTTTTATTAAATACGTATTAAAAAGTATGCAAAAGAAATGCACAATTTTCTGCTGTTGAAAAATAAAATTAGAGTGGGTCTACTTCCATGATCTAACCGCCAGAGAGCCGGTGGAACTTTTACTAGCAGTGAAAAGGTGTCCGTAATCGCTCTCATCTTCTCTCTGATGTTACGAAATATTTTCCCAGATAGCAAATGCTCCAAAAACAATATCTAATTGCATTCTTTCGGAACCACCAAATAAATACCTGAAATTTCAGCAGAATAGAGTCATTGGAGAATTCAAATTGGCTTTTGTCATACTATATACAATACAATATATATTACGGAAAAAGCCAATTTGAATTCTCCAAGGACTCTATTCTGCTGACATTTCAGGTAATCATTTGGTGATTCCTAAAGAATGCCACTAGATCTTGTTTTTGGAGTTTTCGCTATCTGGGAATTTTTGAACATAAATTTTGGATAGTGAAGAATTATGTTATTTTCTTGTAGTCGATTTAATAAATACACGAGCTGAGAAACCCATAGGACGTCCCTTGACCACAGGTATTTTTTATTGAAATTGATATTTTACTTTCAATACTACGTGTTCTTACTAGTGTTGATATTTTCAACCATGCAGTAAGACATAAGGAGTGAAATCTCTCATGAGATTAATTTCAGAAAGTGACACACTTTTTTCCGCCGACTTGCAGGTCAAATTCCGCCAATCCTGGCACTGTAAAAACCGTGTCTGAAATTTTCATCTTCAGCGTGAAGAGAGGGATTTGACAAGTCTCTCTTTTTACGACAAAGAGAAAAAGTTCAGACACGCTGTTTACAGCGCTACGAGTGGTGGAGTTTGACTTGCAAATTTGATTTTTCAACGGTTTTTGTTTCTGGAAATCCGGTTAAAAACTGACGAACTTTCTATCCGATTTTGTACGGAATGATCAAATTGGCACATCCTGTCAAAACCTAACAAGAAAGTTTTCGTCAGTTTTCGATTGGATATCACAGTTCAAAAATTTGTTGTCAGTTTTTGACAGGATGTTCCAATTTGGTAATTCTAGATAAAACCTTGTAGAACTTTTGTGAGTTTTAAACCGGATTTCCAACACAAAAACAGTTCAAAACCTGACAAAAATTTTTTGGCCCATTCTGACAGGCATATTCAGCAGGGTAGATAGATACGGAGTATGGTTGTGCTGTGTGGATGTTACTCCTTGCCACTGAACATTTAATTTAATTCACAGTGCAACCCCTCAATAGGGCCGCTCGCCCTTTGTCTCATTCGAACGGTTCTTCCCACACATTGAAATATTTCTATGACATTGCTGTATGTCACACCGAGGTTTCAAAGTCTCTTCAGAAATATTACAATGTCCGCTAATCTTACATTTCAATGCAATATTTCTGAATTATTTCTGCAATATTCCAAGAATATTTATGAAATATTTCATTGTAATGTTTGTCTCGTAATATATCTGAGACATTGCGAGTAGGTAACATTTCAATTGACAGATTTTGGACATATTTCTGTGAAAGTATACTGAAATGTAATGAAGGTGAAAGATCGAAATGTAATTCAGACATTACTGAAATCTGTGGTGCTGTATGGGTTGTCTTGTGTTAAAGCGAGAGAGCAAGCGGCCCTATTGAGAGGTAGCAGAGTAATCTCTTTTCAGTAATATATTTCTCTTTTAGTAATATATATTTTTAGTTATATATATATATATATATATATATATTCTCTTCAACATATATATCTCTTTTATATGCATTTTCACCATTTTTTGTTTGTTGTAGATGATATTCCGTTTCTTATGAAGGAATTTAAAAAAATTACCAGGCCAATCTATTCCAAACTCGTCGACATCACTAACAAGCTAAGGCTGGCTCCCATGGACCGGAATTCGTTCCGGCGGAATGAAAATTGAGCCAATGCACAATTTTTTATAGATTTCTGATAGAACGCTCTAAAAGAAATTGTGAAAGCGATTGGTTTAAAGTCATTCCGCCGGAACGAATTCCGGTCCATGGGAGGTTAGCCTAACTCAGAGTGCTGGTTCGAACCATAATGAAATATCTTTATTACCACAATTGCCATTAGAAGATGCAGAAAATTTATTAGAATTGGATGAAAAAATATCCGAAAACGAAACGATACGTCAACAATTGGTAAATATCTTGATGTGTTCATTGGGAATCATTCATTAGGGCTTCGCACGAGATTCATCTTAAATTGAAAAAATGATTTTGAAATAAAGTTAACCCATTGAACTTAATATACAAACTGGAATGAGCGCAGCAATACAATCGCGTGTTCAAGGAGAAAAGGTATGAGAAGAAGACAACGCTATCTATTGAACAAACAGATTCGCACCCATTCAATTTTTTCTCTTTCATCATTTTCATTAAATAGACAAAAACATTCACACCCGTTTGCATCTCTTTTCCTTCCTCTGTACACGCGATTGTCCTGCTATGCTCATTCCAGTATATGTATAGAATTCATTGAGTTAACCAAGATCTTTCTTGTCTCAATTTAGACTCCGGTGCACGGTGTAAAAGAATAGGTGAACCAACTTCTTGGATTTTGAGGAAGTGGGGGTGTGATTATTTGTTGCAGTTAGTGTTTTCCAGATGTCGTATGTGTTCGAGGTAAGTTTTTGTAAACAACAATGGCGGAATATGGTAGCATCTATTTGAATTCCTTCTTCATCACAAAAATGTATTTTCACTCTCAAGGAATTGAAAAAACATAAGTTAAAATGGTACAAAAGTGCTATATTATTGAATGTGACAGTGGATATACGAAAGACAAAGTATCTATGTTTCGTGCACCAAAAGACACTGAACTTTTCAAGAAATGGTTTGATGTTATCAAAAAATCGGATAATTATTTGAATAAGAATAGTTTTGTTTGTGAAAAACACTTTCAAGAATATGATATAAAACGAGGGAATATTGTACGTGATGTGATTGGGAATGTGATTTATGAAGTAATCATTCGTGAAGTGCCATTCGCTACATGATTGAATGTTTTGAATTTGAGAATTCTAAAAACCTATCATCTGCACATTGTGATTTTTGAATTTCTATTGGTGATTTATAGAAAATAAAATTGTTTTGCAATATTATTCCCAAAATATCAATAACGATTAATCTTTTTCTATTTTTTTTCGTACTCCCTGATTTATTTGCAAAAATACTGTTCTTTGATATCAGTGAGGATTTTTTTGATGGTGAAGAAAACATTGAAAAATTTTGTATTCCAATCCGGTGCATTATTCAATATGAGTAGTAATTGACTTTATTGTTACAAGCCCAAGCAACACCAAGAGGAATTATAATGCGGACAGTATCCTATGGACATGCTCAGAAGGTAATTATCCAAAACAGTCTCATTTGGAGGTTCTAAGCATGTTCATATCACATCTGAAACATCCGTGTGTTGCTTGGGAGTAGTAATGAATAAAAAATATTATTCCAAATTAGTTTTTATGAGGTTATATTCATTTCATGGGAGCGGCCATTGTTGTTTACATTTGCCTACCAAAATCAGTAGCGCACTCATGTGTCATTATGAGTAAACTGCATGAAATAATCACAGCAGTTTTGAAGAGTTGGATCACCTAATTCTCTTACACCGTGCTCCGGTGTAAATGTTTGGTACTTTTGTTAACAACATTACTTTCGAATTATTCTTTTTGACCTGATAGGACCCATACCGCACATTAGATCAGAAAGTGTTCATAAATGACTTAATTGGGCCTTGAAAAATTCAATATAAATTCTCAAGAATTCTTTTTGAACTCCTCTGCGGTCTGGGTACAAAAGATTGACATCATTCATGGTAATTATTTTGTTAATCCTCAATCTAAGATTTGTGCGAAGTCCTAATACGCATTTCAACAGTACTCAAATTGTTGGCGACACTTTACAAATGTCTACACATTAAAAAATTTTTCGTCATTGTGTAAAGTGTTAAAATTTGTGTGTAGAATATTGAACGTTCCAAAGTGTTGATTCAACACAATCGTGTCGTGTCGTGAATCGTTCGTTTGTGTTAAGACAACGATTGTGTTGAATCAATACTCGAAAATGTTGAATATTTTACACACAAATTTTAAAACTTTACACAATGACGAAGAAATTTTCACTGTGTAATCATTATATCGCTAAAATCTGAATCGTTCATTGAAATTTAAAATTACTTCCGAAAAGTGTAATTCGAATTTGATGAGAGGGTTCCAAGATCAATTCTCTTACCCTATTTAAAATGCCAGGCAGAACCGGATAAAAAATTTCCCATCAGATGCTGATACGGTTTTGTCTCATTTTAAACATAACCGGAGAACATTTTTTACGGAATATGACGGGGTCTGCTCGATTTTGTCTGGTGTATACATCATTTCCAGCATTGATACACAAACGGAATCATACCAGATAGCACCGATCAAATGTGGGTACAAATTTTGTATGAATCTGTGTCGCATTTTCAACAGGATAAATAATTTATAACTATTGAACATGATAACTATTGATTAAGTTATATGAAGCAAATTATACAAGATAAGGGCTGTCGTAAATATGTAGAAATTAAGCGTTTAGCGGATGATGGGCAGGGTTAGAGGGTTTCATCAAACCAGTTATGGGACTGATTACTTTATGATGATGATGATGATGATGATGATGATGATGATGATGATGATGATGATGATGATTGAACATGGTATTGTAAAAATCTAAGATATAATCACTTCAATCTTTTTGTTTTAAAGTACAAATTTCTTTCTATGAACGATTCAAACTTCGATTATATTACTTCCCGTACAGCACAACCACCGATCTTACACCTAGGACTTCGGTGTAATGAAGGTGGAGAATTGGTGGAGAAATGGAAGCCGTGGAAATAAGGGAGTCTCCGTTGAGGCAACGGGGGTACAGTGGTCACAGATCCGAAACGCCGACCTCACTCACACAGACGTAACAGTATATACATGTGACGACATGTACATATCACATGTCCACATGTATGTACCGTTGTGTCTGTATGAGTAAGGGTCGGTGTTTCGGATCTGGGACCACTGCGGGGTTAACCTCCCAATTGAAAGTTCATTGTACCGAATGCTCAATGTGCCGAGGACTTATCGATCGAACATCGATAAGCCGAATAATTATTGCACCGAATTTTCGAAATCAAATGAAAAGAGCTGCACAAAACGGACCAATCAGGAGTTCTCGGCACAATGGTCTTTCGGCTAATCGATGTTCAATCAAAAAATTTTCGGCACATTGAGCATTCGGTATATTGAACTTTCGGAAGATTGGGGGCTACCGCAACAGTGAGGCGACAGGGAAATGTTCGCGCCCTGTATTTTCAATGAAATTCATATTGGTGGATTGTCAAATTCAGATTTAGTTATGTAAACCCACCAATATGGCTTTTATTGAAAATACAGGAGGCGGACATTTCTCCGTTGCCTCAACGGAGAATCTCCCTCATTTCCACGGCTCCCATTTCTCCACCAACCCCCCACCTCCATTTCACCGAAGTCCTAGGTGGAAGGGTAGAGTATCATAATACCGAATGTGTCATAGTACCGAATGTTCATATTCCCGAATGCTCATAAGACCGAATGTGCATAGTCCCGAATAAAAAAATATAAATTTTGAAATGAATCCAAACATCCGCCACTTCCGTCATAAAAAATGATTCGTTTACGCATATCATGTGGGAACGATCAATTTTGTATGACAGAAATGGTCCATTTTTTTATTTATTTTGAAATTCATATTTTTTTATTCGGGACTATGCACATTCGGTCTTATGAGCATTCGGTACTATGAGCATTCGGTACTATGACACATTCGGTATCACGCACATTCGGTATTATGATACTCTACCAGGTGGAAGATCGGTGGTTGTGCTGTACGGGTTAGCTCAAAATTCCCAGATGGATGAGATTCCCATTTTTGCATACAAATCCAGATTCCCGCTCAGCATCATTCGGATTCCTGTATGATCTTGGGACGAGTGTGATCCAATTAGTCCCGAACGGAAAACTGGATCCGTACGCAAATTTTGGAATCCCATCAAACCGGAAATTTTCAGCTCGGTAATTACTGTTAATGATGATGCGAATTTATTTTGTGTGATGTCATTCGTGCTTTATGACTTATATAGATATGTCTTGATTTCCATTTGTATAGATCAACATAATTCTCAGGAACAAAGATTGCGATGACGGAAAGTACACCAGAAGAGTGATGTACAACATCATTAGTGACAGACTTGCCCTCAAATTCTCTTGGTCTGGCCAAAGAAATTCGTAGGAATTCCGCAAATTGAATATCTGACAATTTAATATGTAGTAAGTGAATGTACTTTCTATCATCTTACGAACAGGTAAAAATAATAATGATTAGAAAATGAAACATTGGTGAATATTGTATCTGACACGACTGGCTCATGTTATGAAAGAAGAAAAGAACCCAGCCAACAAAATTAAGGCCAGCCAGGATTCGTAACAAATTATCGTACACGGCGTCAATTGGTATATTCTTTTGGATAGACCCAATCATATCTCCAATTCTATGGGAATAGGTGAATGAACGAAGTGTACGATAATGTTGTTACAAACCTTGGGGCCAACGCTTCTGGCAGGAATGCTATCACTCATTTATACATTTAGGGGTTTCTGGTACGTATGTAGCTTGATGTATGTGTTGAAATAGAAACGACTTGGTAATATTTTTCTGAGAGCATCACTCGGTAGCACTCCTTGGTAATACTGGTGACATAGAGGCAGTGCTACATCATAAATTGAATCATATACAGGTTGTCCCAGAATTCGCGGACTGGTTTTTGATTAGTCAATGTCAACTTTGAAATTAAGCTTCACATCAAAAAATGGTAAATGGAGAAGTTGTTTGTTTTCGTCTGGAGAATACATCCGTAAAATCCGATCCGCGAATTCTGGGACGGCCTGTATATGTTATAACAGCAAGACAGTGTCAAAATACTAGGAATGCTACTATGTTACCACCGTGGCATTGCTATTAGCAAAAACGTGGATTTGGGAGAGCTGGAGCTTTGCTGGCTGGGGAGTCTAACACTATCGGTTAGGAGTCATCCATAAACTACATGGCCGCTGAAGGGAAAGGGAGGGGTAAGACGGGATGCTATGCCGAGCTACATGGGGGGTGGGGGGTGTGGTTCCAAGCTATGTGGTTTTTTATTTATCTTGAACGTGGAAGAAAATTCAACACAAAAAACATCCAGAAGACGAATTGGATATGAACCGAATAGATGTTCGAGTAAGTTTTATTTGAAATAAATGGAATTTTATTTAAATGAAATGAACCCAGTAAACACGCATGTCTTGAGACTATCTGAAAGATATTTCACCAAAGACATCTTCAAATTACGTCTTGAAGATGTCTTGAAGAGATCTAAAAGATATCTTCAAAACATTTCTCGAAGATACCTAAAAGACATCATCAAGATATCATTATTTCAAGATTTTAGACATGTAAAAGATATCTTTAAGAAGTTTCAAAAGATGTCTTCAAGATGTCTTTTTGCAGAAATATTAAGATATCTTCACTGATCTAAATTTGTTGCATAAGACATCTTCTAGACTTCGAAAAAATATCTTCATGACATATTTGGAAGATGTCTTTAGGTTTCAAAGACATCTTTTAAATTTCTAAGAGATATCTGTTTGTTTTATGGAAGAATATTTCCCACGTAGGGAGGAGGGGTGGTTTGGAGAAAAGCCACGGTAGAGCTACATGCGCGGAGGGAGGAGTCAAAAAGTTGCAGAAATGAGGCTACGTAGTTTATGAACAGCCCCTTACTGTATTGACATGAATCAGTCGTGTCTTCACAATAGACTATGCTCTGGTTAAACAATCCGATTGAATCCGATAAAAAAAAATTTTATTGGAATGAATTGAGTTTCTGCGTCGGAAATTTCCTATTGATACCAATAAGATAATTTTCAATTGGATTTAATCGGTCTTTCCCCTGGTTAAAAAATCCGATCGAATCCGATAAAAAACATTTCATCGGAATGGATTGAGTTTCTGCATCGGAAATTTCCCATTGATACCAATAAAATAATTTTTAACTGGGTTTAATCGGCATTTTCTCTGGTGAAAAAATCCGATTAAAAAAACTTATCGGAATGAATTGATTCCTGCATCGCGATTTTCTTATTGAATTTTATTGGTTGTTAACCCAACCAACGAACGGTTTATATACATTATATACGCGCATTTTATATCAATTAAACAAACACATATATCATTTATTCAATCATCATGTATGACAAATTATTGTTGAAATAAATTCAAACGATCATTTATGTGTTATTACCATGGTGACCACCCATCCACCTTGTACCGCAGTTGTCGTTGCTTAACCTAGAAGATCAATCTGGAACAACCGCTCGCTCGATGCCGTGGTTCGCTTCCTATTAATGTGAACTAAATGACTGTCTTATGTCAGGGATGGGTGTCCTATAGTAATAAGATTCAGTTGGTAATAGTCCATTGGACATATGAGGGATTGTATCGGTCTTAATGAGAGCATGGGAGTTCATTAATAATAAAAATCCCAATGAAGACTAAGAAAATATTTTCCAATTGGATTCAATCGGTATTTTATGATGGATGAAAAATTCCGATTCATATCAATACAATATTTTTCAATTGGATTCAATCGGTATTTCATCAATAATGAAAATTCTAATTGATACGAGTCAAATATTTTCCAATGGGATCCAGTAGGTATTTTATCAATAATAAGAATTCCGATTGATATCAATGAAATATTGTGTAATTGGATTCACTTGGTATTTTATGATCAATGAAAATTCCGATTGACGCCAATACAATATTTTTCAATTGGATTGAATCGGTATGTTATTAATTATGAAGATTCTAATTGATACCAGTCAAATATTTTTCAATGGCATCTAATAGGTATTTTATCAATAATAAGAATTCCTATTGATACCAAGAAAATATTTTTCATTTGATTAAATCGAGATTTTATTGATTATTGAAATTTTAATTGATATCAGTGAAATATTTTTCAATGGAATTCAATGGATATTTCATTAATCACAAAAATTCCAAATGATACCGAGAAAATATTTTCTAATTGGATTCAATGGGTATTTTATGGTTGATAAAAAATTCCGATCAATACCAATAAAATATTTTTTAATTGGATTGGATCGGTATTTTATGAATCATGAAAATTTCATTTGATACCAGTCAAATATTTTCCAATGGGATCCAATTGGTATTTTATCAATAGTAAAAATTCCGGTTCATACCAATACAATATTTTTGGATTTGATTCATTCGGAGTTTTATCAATCATGAAAATTCTATTTGATACCAGTGAAACGTTTTTCAATGGGATCCAATTGGTATTTTATCAATAATAAAAATTCCAATTGATGACAATAAAATGTTTCTTATTTGATTAAATAGGTATTTTATTGATCATTGAAATTCTAATTGATATCAGTGAAATATTTTTCAATAGAATTCAATGGGTATTTCATCAATCATAAAAATTCCATTTGATACCAAGAAAATATTTTCTCATTAGATTCAATGGGTATTTTATGGTTGATAAAAAATTCCGATGGATACCCATAAAATATCTTTTAATTGGATTGAATCGGTATTTCATTAATCATGAAAATTTTAATTGATACCAGTCAAATATTTTTCAATGGGATCCAATTGATATTTTATCAATAACAATTATTCCGATTGATATCAATGAAATATTGTGTAATTGCATTCACTTGGTATTTTATGACCAATGAAAATTCCGATTGATACCAATGAAATATTTTCTAATTGGATTCTCTTGGTATTCTATGATTATAGTTTCCTATTCCAGCAACTTTCCCCCTAGTTCCAATACATCGAGGTCACCAGGGATTCCGATAAAAACCAATAATTTGAAGCAACGAAAGAAATTTCAAAACTGAATCGGTTATTGCCGGTACATACCTGTAGGACTTTAGAATCTGTAAACTTGCCTATTATTTCCAATAAATTTGAATGTTGGAATAATCCAATTAAAACCCATTGATCAATGAAATCGATACATCCTTAAATGCAGTCAGAAATCTCCCATAAGAAACCCATTCATCATTCAATTTCACAAATTTTTCCATTAGTTCCAATAGATTGAAATTGTGGAAACTTCCGATAAAAACCGTTTGCCTGATGGAATGGAGAAAATTTCAATCATCCAATCAGATATCTCTTATACAGACCAATAGATTATGTGAAGTCTGATTAATTCCCATAAAATGCAGATTTCTTAATTGGTGAATCCCCGATTGAAACCTATAGAAAAGAGATTCCGATAAACTCTTATTGATTTTGAATCGGGGATTGAACTGTTCCGATTGATCCTATGCAGTCTGATTAATTCTGAATCGGTTTCTATCGGATCTTATCGGATTTTTTAACCAGGGTGCTGTGGAGACATGATTGATGATTCTATGAATACAGTAATCGATGGAGTTTTTTTGTTTTCATAACAAGCCTGTCGTGGCAGGTAAAATACTCACTGATTTTTCATCCGCTGTGTGAAATGATAGATTCTTCACGGAAATCATTCAGAACCAACAGATGATGTCACAGATCAAGCACATTTTTCGTGACCAAACAAGGATGTTGCTGTCCGATTCGACACCTCTCCCGGACAGCACAACTGGTTCTCAAACACTTACATGAAAGATTTTGAACACTACGTATTTTGAGGGAATTTTTTTGAGAGCTCTTGAAAAAATACCTACGTACGTTGTACTAGTATGTACAATCATTTAGTTGAATCTCGAAAGAATTCAAAAGGTATGCCCGTTACAACAGGAGAAATGAAAACAAAAATTAAAAAAAAACACCTATTTTGTCCAAAAAATTCATAACGCATTCACATCTGAGTTCATTAAGTATGAATAAGTTGCACCACAAGACAATCATTCTGTAATTCAATAAACTTTTATAACTTTTTGCAGTGAATACTAAGCCTGTTACAAGTTTCTCATTGAAAGCGATTGAAATCATAGAGTTTTTCCTATCGTTTTGTATAAGGAAATTTTAGCAGAGGAAACAAACCATGTTTTTTTATTTAACAGAATCGTTTAGTTCCCCTACGCGTAAGAGGTCGTTGTAATGAACTCATTTTGACTCAACATTTACATGTTTTCAATTGATAAATAATTGAATTGATTATTCGTGGATAATTCATAGATGTTCACACATTTCTTTTATTCAGGGTTACATTCGTTCCTTGACAATAAAACTTTAACCTCAACAGCGTGTATGCTATCCATTTTCAAGTATTATTATATATATTTTGCACTGAAATCAATTGCTAACTGATTATCACATTTCATAACTCACTTCATCTTAACAAGCACTTTTAGAATATTATAAATGCACCAATTTAATTAATCAATTTTGAAGCAAAGATATACTACTAATTTGTATGTTGCACATTCCTTCTCTTCAACCACGCTTATACATTCAGCAAAATTAAGATTAAATTCACTTCACGCATTCTTTATGCATATTTCATGAACTTCCACATGTATTCATCCAGAACTCTTCAAGAATTTCTTTGATACTTTATATGCTCTTTTAGAATATTATACGAATTCATGAAAATGAATTCCGTCCGTACTTGTATGTGTCCTTTACAGTGAATTCTCTGTGAACTGGAAAGGGACTTGTGTGCTGTCTGGGCTGGTCAACTGCGGGTGTTCTTTTTACTGAAGATTCAATCCAGATTTTTCAAGAGAATGCTCTCGTCGATTTTTTCTCTAGAAAACTACTAGATCATTTCAACCGTTTTACGTCATTAATATTCAATTAATTACAAACATTGGTCTTCAGATAAAAACATTCAGAATAAATCAGAGAAGCCGGCTCTGGTCTCAAAATATTTGTACATCGGTTATATTTGTTATAATATCAAAAAAACTGAATGGAGGTTTCTCATTGGGTGATGACAAAATTTCGTTCTAATTATTTATGACGATTTAGTTGAACAACAAACAGACCAGACCCGGATTGTTTGATTGATTCTGAATCTTTTGATCGATAGTTTGATGTAATTGATTGAATATTATCGACGTGAAACAGTTGGAACAATCTAGTAGTTTTCTAGTGGGAAAATCGACCAGAGCACTCCCTTAATGAAATAAAAAGTCGGATACTCAAATGACTGAATTTTGTTATTCACTTATTAACGCATCGAACAAACGATTTCATGTTCGGGAAGATAATAATTGTTTGAAGACTCAATTGTGGAATAAAGAGTTGGATATTATGTAAAAAGTTTTATATGGAAATAACATGGAACTTTTTCTCATTTCAGATACCATAATGGATGATACGAACGTGCTTAAAAATCAAATCGAAACCACAATTAAAAAATGGCTGCAACATACGTCCGATCGATTGAAAAATAAAGCCTGAAATATCCATTACGAGAAGTATTTTCATGAAGCTAAAACACTAGTAGCCGATTTTTGTAATATTGTTATTGAACGTTTTGTTGTTATAGTATTGTCTTTCAACGTTGTAAAAACCGTGATTTCAATGAAAGAGAAAACATGCAGTGCTGAATTATAAAGGGCGCGAAAATGACTCAACGCATGATAACGTCATTTTTTTTCAGTAATCATGCCGAAGAGAACAAAACCAAGATTGTGAGGTAATTGCTTGGAGTCTGGAAAAAAAGCAAATTCTTCCATTCCAAATTTTGAGCACGAGAAAAAGAAAGCCCGCTACGGAAACGGATATAAACGTTCAAATTAGCTTATTTATGTTCAATTTATTCGTAGGGCTGTGCGGTTAATCGATTAATCGATTGACACGGTTAATTCTTGACGATTAATCGATTAATTGGATGATTCCGTTTAATCGTTTTCCCGATTAATAGATTCATGAATGATTTGAAAATCCGCTGATTAATCGATTTGCCGATTAATCGAAAAAACGATTAACCGGAATACTCCGATTAATCGGTTAATCGATTAACCGGGAAAACGATTAACCGGAATCATCCAATTAATCGATTAATCGTCAAGAATTAACCGTTTTAATCGATTAATCGATTGACCGCACAGTCCTAATTTATTGTGATTTAACTAGAGCTATATGGTTAATCGATTAATCAAATAAAACGAATAATTGTTCCTGATTATTCGATAAATTGTTCGATTCCGATTAATCGGTTTTCCGAATAATCGAATAATCGATTAATTTTTCAATTCCGATTAATCGTTTTTTCGAATTATCCAATCATTGTTTGATTCCGGATAATGGTTTTTTCGAATAATTGATTAATCGTATTTCTGAATGATCGATGAATTGAATAATTGTTCGATTCCGATTAATCGTTATTCGATTGATGGATTAATAAAAAACAGAATAATCATCGGAAGCCACTGATCAGTCGATAAATCGAATAACCGGGACGCTGATTAATTGGAATCAAACAATTGATTGATTATTCGACAAAACAATCAGCCGGGATCAAACAATCAATCGATTAATCGGTTATTCGAAAAACGATTAATCGGAATCAAATAATTAATCGATTGTTCGATTATTCGAAAAAATGATTGATCGGAATCAAACAATTAATCGATTAATCGGGAACAATTATTCGTTTTATGGAATTATTCAATTAACCGCACAACTCTAGACTTGACGAAAATGACCGGAGGAAATTTTTATCGAACTTGATATAATTGTCGTTATATAATTGTCATTTATATTTTTTTTATTCAAAATAATAATACAAGTGTTTTATTATTCAAATGAACATTGGTATTGTGGCTCTTGTCTCTCGTGGTTCGTGTTGGTCATTACACAAGTAGTAGTTGCTATCCAGTCGCGTCTAGAGAAATAACCGTGAAGACGCTTAAGCGTGAATCGCATCGGTCTTACGGTTATCTCAAGTATAATCTATGGCTAGTAGCCTTCGAATTTTGCTCTCTACTAGTTCGCGTTGAATTTATAATGAAGGACCAGTTATTCATCAATCCACGAGTTATATCTCTTAAACCGATTTTACACGTGCTCCCCGGCTTTCCCGTGTATCCGGTGACTTAGCAAACCGAGTAGTGTTCTTTACTCATTTCTTTAATTCAATACTAGAGAAATACCCTACAACAAACATGTTCATATCAGAAATCGATGAGATATAATTCAGATGCTTTCTTCGATAAAAGTTTTGGATAAAAAACTGTTATGATCAGCTGGTAGCTTTACGGCTGCTAGCTTCAGCTTCGTGTATTATTTTCTTAGTTTTAGTCTTAGTATGTACTTGGAAAAATCAAATTACTGAAAAATAATTTATTCATTATTTTTATTATTACTTTACTCCACTTTTGTTTGCACACAGGAAGAAATAGCGCCTTGAATTATATTCTGAGATCACTATCAATAATATAGAAGAGTATTTATATCATTTATTCCTATGTATTAATATGTGGGAGAATGAAACTATAAAATTTGTATTTATATATATTGCTTCACCACCTGTGAAAAAAAATAAATATATATCATATCACATAAAATTCGTTTATTCATTGAATTATGACCCATTCATTATTTATTTCCTTCACCGAAGGAGGTTTCGAATTGTATATACTATTTGAACCAATTTCTGATTCTTCTCCATACTTGGCCGAATGAAAATGCCAGGCAAAACCGAGCAAAAAATTGTCAGGCTTGAACGTTCTCATCCCTGCAAATCCGGTTAAAAATAACAAAATTTCTACCTGGTTTTATCCGGAATTGCCAAATTGAACACCCTAATGAAAACTGGCAGCAAATTTTGAGACGATTTTGTTGAGCTGTCACAGACTGTGATATCCAGTCAAAAACTGACGAGAACTTTCCTGCCAGGTTTTGACAGGATGTGTCAATTTAGTAATTCCGGACGAAATCGGGTTTTGACCGGATTTCCAGAGACAAAAACTATTCAATGCCTGGCAACTATCTTTTGCTTGATTCTGACTGGGATTTTCAACAAGGATTGGGGAAGAAAATGATCAAAAGTTGTTGGCATTTTGAGTTCATTACTTTTAAAATTCTTTTATGAGCACAAGGCATCAGTAAATGAATGAAATTCATATTCAGAGTTGAATCCTGATTGAGAATTTTGTTATTATGCATTAAAACTTCGCGTTCAACTTTGATATTTGAGTCTCCTTAAGATCTTTTCAAAAAATTTCGAAGCATTTCTCCAACAACGCGTTTGAAATTTTTCATAATCTCTTTGAAATTGCTGTGGAAGATTTTGAAAACTATTTAAGCTTTGACAGCAATTAGCCATGTATCAAAGTTCTTCGGGAGGCTTGAAGCTAGATTGAATTGCTGATCGTAAAATATTCTGAGAGTTCTCTAAGAATTCCTCAAGAACTTCTTCAGAATTCTTCAAGAACTCTTATGGTATTCTTTGAGAATTCTTTAGGAATTCTTCAGGGATTCTTTAGGAATTCTTTAAGAATTCTTTAAGAATTCTCGAGGGATTCTTTTGGAATTCTCTACTGAGTTCTTCAAGAGTTCTTTTTGACGAGAAAAAGAATTCTTCCAGGGATGCATTCTGAACTGACATAACGGGAGTTCTTTAAGAATACCTTGCGAATTCATTAAAAATACATTATGAACTCTTTTATGAACCCTTTGAGAATTCATCAAAGATTCTTCAAGATCTGATTGTATTCTTTATGAATTCTCTCAGAATTCTAAAAAAAGAATTCATAATGAGCAAAAATAGAACTCTTTCCGAACTAATGAATTCATATCCCAGACAGCACAGAAAGTTCTTTGGATGCTTTATAAACATAATCTTGATTCCGCGTGTGTTGGTGCCCAAGGCACATATTTTCCAAATGTTTAGGGTACCTTCGCTTTTGATGCACATGAATACGTATCGAGCACGTCCTTTCCATATACTACGGGACGTTCTTTCCGCGTTTTTTAAACGTGCTCTCATGAAAACTAACCTTTTAAAAACATGTGCAACGCCGCGGAACGTTGTGAAAACCTTTCCTTGAATATGTCCCAAGAACATTGCAAGAAGACATGAATAGAACTCGACGGGACATATGTTCCTGCGACATACATGCGACGTTTTTAGAACATCATGAGACGTTATTTGCACGTTCTCTGTGTAACCAAGCACGTTTTCGGAACGTCCAGAAAACCTCCCGGTGCTGTATGGGATAGAGCTCTGGAGGAGTTAAATCTGTCGGACATTAACAAGTTCTTTGAGAGTACTCAAAGTATACTACTTATATTCTCAAAGAGCTTGTTAATGTCCGACAGATTGAACTCCTCCAGAGCTCTATATGAATTTATTAGTACGAAAAGAATTCTTGAAGAGTTCTATTCTTGCTCTTGAAAAAGAATTCTCCGTGTGCTATCTGGGGATAAAAACCGATACGCTCTTCAAATTTCATTCGTCAGAGAAGAGAAAAAAATAGTGTATAGGAATCTCACGATAGATACTTATACATACCCTCTCGCGCGTGTCCCATACAAAATGATCAAAACCGTGTTCAGAGTTATCAATATGGGTGTGTACCGTGGGAGTACGATAAAAACCCGTGTGTTCTTCAACTTTCATTCCGCAGTGAGAAAATGTAATAATGTAAAGGAATTTCATGATAGATACCCATAGATACCCTTTCGCGCGTTCCCCATACAAAACAATCAAAACCATGTTCAGAGTTATTAATGTGATGCGTATCGTGGAAGTACGATTAAATCCGGTACTCTTTTTTGAATTTATCGAATGGAATCTCGTAATGGGAAGATTATAATAATTTATAGGAATTTCACAATAGATAACCATAGGTACTCTTTCGTGCGTTCCCTATACAAAACAATCAAAACCATGTTCAGAGTTATCAATATGATGTGTTTCGTGGAAGTATGATAAAAACCGGTGATCTTTTCGAATTTCATCTCGTAGTGAAAAGATTAAAATAATTTATAGGTATTTCACGAAAGATAACAACTATACATACTCTTTCGTGCGTTCCACATACAGCACGATAGAATTCGTAAATGAAAAGAATGGTACCAAATGTATGGTGAACTCCCGATTAAACCATATCCGACTGAGTGAGGTCAGGATAATGTATCGTGCATAACCGATGAGAAACGATAAAACCCATAGGAATCCGATAAAGACCCATTCGTGTTGTATCGTTTTACCACTATCCCGGATAGCGTCGGGAGGTTTTCTGAACGTTCATAAAACGTACTTGCTCTCACAGAAAACGTCCAAATAAAATCCCAGGACGTTCTAAAAACGTCGCATGTACGTCCCAGGGACATACAAATGTTCTGTGATGTTCAATTTATGTCCACCATGCGACGTTCTGGGGACGTGTTCAATGAAGATGTCAATGACATTCTGCGATACTACGCGTATGTTTGTATAGGTTAGTTTTCATGAAAGTACGTTTGGGAAACGTAACGAGAACGTCCCGTGGTAGATGAAAAAGACGTACTGGGAACGTATTCAGGTGCATCAAAAATGAACGTTCTCTGAACGTATTTAAACCTCCTCCACGGAGACGAAGCGCGCAAAACTAAGGTTATGTTTCTAAAACGTCCACAGGACATTCAATGCTGTCTGGGTATAGAACCCCATTGGAATAAATTTCTTTATGGGATCGCTCTGATGTCACGATACACTCCATACAAAACGATAAAAAAACGTACTTAAGTACTGTCGAATCTTCCCACACAGCACATCCACCGATGTCCACGTCGCATCTCCGTGGAGGCAAGGTGGAAGAAAGGGAGACGTGGATACAAGGTGGAAAGAACGGAGAAGCGACGTGGAGGCGACGGAGAAATGTCCGCGTGCTGTACGGGTTATTGTTTTCCATAGGAAATTTTTAGCAGGGATAATTAGAAATAGACACATCCTTTTTCCCATTTGAAAACATGTTCCAAAACATACCCAGATAACATCAGAAGTCTTCTGAACGTTTTAGCAACATATAACCTAAGTTCTGCGTGGCTTGATGTCCGGGGAGTAGGTTTTGATATGTTCAGAAAACCTCCATTTTTAGTGCACTCGAATACACTCCCGGTACGTTCTTTTCATCTCACACGGAACGTCCTTAGTATGTTTTCCAAACGTACTTTCATGGAAACTAACCTTTACAAACATATGTGTAGTATCGCAGAACGTCATTGACACCTTTATTGAACACATCCCCAAAACGTCGCTTGGTGAAGATAAATAGAACATTAAGGAACATTTGTATGTCCCTGGGACGTACGTTTTGTGAATGTTTAGAAAACCACCCGATGCTATCTAGGTAATCAGTAGATTAAGTCGCAAATTTTTATTTTAAACTTGAGAAAACATGAGGAATTCCATGTGTTTTCTAGGATATGAAAATTCCCTGAAATTTCCAGGTTTTCCAGAGTTGCCGCCGCCCTAGAAGAACGTATTTTTTAAATGAAATCAAAGGAAATAAAAATACTCGCTTCGAATGAATTTAATTTATATTTATATGAATGTAATTATCCATTTGGTGTGAACCGGATACATTCAGCAACTACATAGTACATAATCAGGTACTTTTTAGAAACTTAATAATAAGTCGATTGGGGACATTTCTTAATATGTAAATATTTCAAAAGTATGAACAACCAAATCATGAATCATATAATTGTATATATTCTTATCAGTAAATATATCATGTAGAACTATGAAATCAAAAGAAAATGAAATTTCATATATTGATAATATACGAATGGAATCAGAAGCCTCCTTTTCCTTGTAATTACTGGGTTATGTAGAATTTTTATATTTTGAAGAAAGATGAATTCATAACTGCCATTGTTCTTTGGAAAGGGAATTTAAAAACAATAGTTCTTGCACATGTTTAGGAGACGAGCAACTTCCCTAGTGGAAATGAATCATATATGGCCCATATATGACCCATATATGACCCATATATGATCCATATATGATTCCCACAAAACATATATGATCATATATGCCCCATATATGTCCAATATATGCCGCATATATGCCCCATATATGTGGCTGAAGCCCCATCAGTGATACATATAAAGCATATATGGTACCGCGCGCAACATATGTTTGCAGGAAACGGTCAAACCATATATGATTCATATTTGGTATAATTATTTGCTATGTATGGATCATTTCATATCGGATTTTCCAAAAGTTCATAAATATTTTTGAAATGGTTATCTCGAATTCTCTGTCGAAAAATGTGAGATACGTATCATTTGTTTCTTTTTTTCTTATTCTATTATGATTCCAGGTTTACAACATATGTCAAAGTTCTTGGTTTCTAAAACCCACTTTCTTTCAAATACCTGTATCTTGGAAAGCTTTCAATACAAAAAATTATTACCAAGACATGGGACTTAGGATTTTGCTTCAACTTTTCACAAAGTCAAGAGAAAATTTCTTTCCAAGGACATATTTTGCCGTAATTCGACGATGCAAGTGAAAAGAGTATTTCATTCAAATTCGAATACGTTTGATTTTCAAATTCCACAAGCAAAACTAATTTCTGAAACATAACGATAATTTTCGTTTCGTTTTCGAAAATGTTACTCCACGGCATTCGAGAGATCTAGACAAAACAAGGGCGGCCTGAGAACTCCGCGTGCTCGATTATTCAAGATTTGTAATGCAGCATAAATACGAGACATTTCATGGACGGATTGATGTGTAGTTTCAAGTTATTGAGTCATCTTTTTTGTCTTGTTTTATTTATATTCCTTGAATGTCGTAGAAAATTACCATTTTCAGAACTGAACCAAAAGTATTGCTATGCACCATAGATCGATCGTGTTTGTTAAATAAAAAAATTAACCCGTTGAGGTCACACTTCAAAGTACTGATGTAAAGGTTACACAGGGTCTTTCGGACCCCAAACCAAAGCAACAGATGCCATTCACGCAGTCTTTCAAATATTGTTGCAGATTTCTCGGTAAAATTTACATCTCGGTGTCTTTGACAATAACAGAAGGCAGCACAAATTAAAATTCACGACAAGCACTGTAAGCTACCCTGACGAAAATTTTTGTCATAATTTCTCATAATTTCTCATTGTCCCAATTCATGGAGAAAATATGAGGAATTCTATTGTTTTTTCTCATATTTTCTCCATGAATTGGGACAATGAGAAATTATGACAAAAATTTTCGTCAGGGTACGGAACCACAGACTCCCCCCAGAGCCTTTTGGACTCCTGGTGATCTCAAAGGGCCGAAAATGTCAAAATTCGAATAAACTATCATTTTTACTTCCACCGTAGGAATTCCACTAGACACAAATTGAAAAAAAAAATTTCACTCGAATTTTTGAAAAGTTCAGAAAAAATCCCAACTTTTATGCCTTATTAGTAATTCTGTGTGTTGAGACCTTTTCGAGATACACGCATTTAAAAAGAACTGGATTTGTCCAAACTAAAAGCTCTGACACATTGTAAGCCGGTGAACACAATAAAATAAAAAAGAGCAAACAAACAAATGTAACAAGTATCCCATATTTTTCAACGAAGAATTCGAAAATAATTATTCTAAAAATATTGAGGAACTCATTGTGAATCTGACCTGCAATAACTCATATATGTTTTATATGTGATCCACAATTGTTGATCCACCAATTCGGAGTTCATATATGGTTTTCAAGAATAAGCGGGAGTTCATATACGTGAAAGAAGTCGCTTCTTTGAAGCGACCGGCGGTGGCTCCAGAGAGAGGGGAATGGAGTCCGGTCCCAACAAACCGCGTTCAATTCTCGTAGGAGAGACTTTTTTTATACCCCTATGTATATGGGCCATATATGGGTCATATGTGGGCCATATATGGTGCATTTCCATTAGGGTTCTGCTCTGCGTCACAATGTTTCCTGTTTTTGAAAATAATCTCTCAGAAGGAACCGAAGTTGCTGGGACGGATAAGTAACATTTAGTAATTTCACTCAGGGATGGGCATGTAGAACGATGCATTTCCCAAAAATTTAAAGGATCATCTTTTAGATCAATCGAAGGTTGCGTAAGGTAATGTTTCAAATCTGTTGGCATATCGTCGTAGTCAGGATTGACGATATTCTGTTTTTTCATCAGGGTTTTATGATATGTCCACAGATTGTTTTTTGATGTTTCTTCAATTCCTTCAGGATTGTTCATTGAACTGTATAATATACTGGAATGAGCACCATTCCAAAATTTTTCGTCAAAGAGAGGCAGTCGAGTACACTGTGCGAGAAAAAAAAGCAGATACCCTTTACACTCATTATCCCTTTCTAAGATGCATGTATTGAAAAGAAACAACGCTATTTCATCTTGCATTTTACACTGACGAAAGATCTCTTCTTACATCCTATAGGAAATTTCGGCAGTGCTCTTTCCAGTATGTTATACAGGGCGTCCCATTTGAAACAGGACAGCTGAATAACTCTTCAGGGAATGGAGGGGGAAAAAAATTGTTCAGATAAAAGTTGTAGGGTTCGAAGGGGGCCATGAGATGGTGACCTTGAATTTGACCTTGAGGTCAATTTAGAGCATAATTGATGGTCAAAGTATGTTTTTTTGAATGGAAAACCCTACGTTCGACCTCAGAAATGGAAGGAGCGGAAAATTTTACGTCCGAATATGTTAACATATCAGGTCATTTAGAGGTCATTTGGAGGTCAAAAAACCATTTTCTATGGATTTTCACGGAAAAGCCTCAAACGAGTTGTTTCTCTGACCAAAGTTATCGAAGTTAAAGTGAAACCCCACGTTTCGACCGTGAATTCGACCTTGAGAACGATAATGAATGCCAAATTTGGAACAATAATTAAAAAATTATTTATTTTTCCAGTTCGTCGTTTTATAATTACAGATGGCACAAATCCGTTGACGGGTAAGACACACTTATTGCAGGAGATGTTCGAATTGACCGCCATTCACTTCAATACATAAACCCAGCCGGCGTCGAAAGTTTCCAAGAACAGACTGAAAAACTTCTGCACGAATATTCGCAATTGCGTATCTGATGCGTTGTTGTAGATCCACAGGTGTTGTTGGTCGGTTGGTATAAACGACATTTTTTACGTAACCCCACAAATAAAAATCTAGAGGGGTGAGATCAGGAGATCTTGCCGCCCAGAGTACATATCCACCTCGACCAATCCAACGATTGGGGAAAAGGATATTTAGATAATCCCTCACACATCGAGCAAAGTGTGGTGGTGCACCGTCTTGCTGATATCACATCCTCTGCCTAGTTGCTAATGTCACATCTCCCATGAGAACTGGTAATTCATTCTGTAAAAACTGTAGATGATTAGGACCGTTAACAGTTCCATCAAAAAAATACGGCCCAATAACTTGATTGTCTAGAATTCCACACCAAACATTTATACTCCACCGATGCTGATGATCAACTTGTTGAGTCCAGTGCGGGTTTTGCGCTGACCAATAGTGGCTATTGTGACGATTTAACAAGCCAGTACTTTGAAACGTTGATTCATCACTCAAAAGAACATATCGAAAGAAATCGGGCGCTTCGTTCAACCTCTGTAAAGCCCAATGGCAAAAGTTAACCCGATTCTGCATATCTTGTTGAGATAATTCTTGTGTCAGTGTGATGTGGTACGGATGATATTGAGCAGCTTGTAGAATTCTGTGTGCCGTACTGCGTGGAATACCCAAATCGCGTTCAATATCACGTAAACTAACATGAGAATTCATGTGTATTATTGCTAAAACAGCAACGCATCGAGGGTCGTTAAAGTTGAAACCTTGATTGTTTCAGCGTTGACCAATCCTTCCTTGTCGACAATTCCTTTCAACTTGGCGAATGACTTCTGGAGAAGGATGATGCTGCCGATCTCCAAACCGCTCTCTGTACAATCGTGACGCTCTCTGTACAATCGTGACGCTCTTTGATACACTCCGCGACACTCACCCAAGATAATTAAAATATCAACACATTCGTTAGGTGAATAAACCATTTTGAACCCGCACTTACACCTCAAATGATGAAAACTTCTTAATGATCATTTTCGTACTGATATGAAGAATAAACTCTGAAGGTTAGTTCTGTTTACTTTCAATTCAAGGTCGAAACGTGGGGTTTCACTTTAACTTTAATAACTTTGGTCAGAGAAACAACTCGTTTGAGGCTTTTCCGTGAAAATCCATAGAAAATGGTTTTTTGACCTCCAAATGACCTGTAAATGACCTGATATGTTAACATATTCGGACGTGAAATTTTCCGCTCTTTCCATTTCTGAGGTCGAACGTAGGGTTTTCCATTCGAAAAAACATACTTTGACCATCAATTATGCTCAAAATTGACCTCAAGGTCAAATTCAAGGTCACCATCTCATGGCCCCCTTCGAACCCTACAACTTTTATCTGAACAATTTTTTTCCCCCTCTATTCCCTGAAGAGTTATTCAGCTGTCCTGTTTCAAATGGGACGCCCTGTATAGTTCAATGGTATTGTTAGATAACAAAATTTCTTCTTGGAATTCACCCGTTTTTGTTCATTCTCTTCCAGTATAAGAAATTTTATTAATACTTTGCGCGCACGAGATATGATTTTTGAAATGTAGTTTCTTGAACCTCGGATCAAGAATCGTTGACATCGCGAGTATTGAAATTGATTCTCTTAGACCAAACCTTTTATTTGATTGGGTTAGAATAGATTGTTTTGGATTAAGACCAATATCGCTCAAAATATTTGAATGAATCGATTCAATATTATTTTCTAAACAACCCAGATAATACCCAAAGAATTCTTCTTCAAGAGCAAGAATAGAACTCTTCAAGAACTCTTTTCGAACTAATGAATTCATATAGAGCTCTGGGAGAGTTCAATCTGTCGGACATCACCAAGTTCTTTGAGAGTACTCAAACAATACTTCTGATATTCTCAAAGAGCTTGTTAATGTCTGACAGATTGAACTCCTCCAGAGCTCTATATGAATTCATTAGTTCGAAAAGAATTCTTGAAGATTCTATTCTCGCTCTTAAAAAAGAATTCTCCGTGTGTTATCTGGGAAGCTACAATAGGTATGATTTTACTAACTGTAAGATAATCTTCTCCCCATATTTCTCTCGTTACGCTCTCGACAGGTTGTAATATTAAAATTACCTCTTTGGCTAATGAAGGTTCTGTTGGTGATAACATAATAGGCGAATTTGGGAAGCGGAGTAAGATAGACCTCACTATCCCAGATAAGGATATAAATCTTTCCAACATAAGGTATGTGGAATTCCATCTGGTTGAGACGCTTTGAATGAATGTCAAATGGCTCATTTTTCTTACCATATCAGCTGCGGGAGTAGACTTTTTGAAAAATTCCACAATCGTCTTAACTCGATCGCAAACACTTGAGACATCATCAGTGTTTTCCATTATATGCGTCCCAGTGAACACTCTTAAGAGGAAGAGATCTTTGAGAGGTCTTTTGAAAGAGCTCTGTCAATGTTAAAAACTCCAAAAAAGTATAACAATAACGCCAAGTACATGAAAATCCCAAAAACAAAGAATAAAAAAATCTAAAAAAACATTCTAAAGGAAAATTTCACTGCATTCAGAATTTCGAGGGGATATCAAAAGGTATGCTCCATTTGAAAAAAAAGATATGAAATCAATATGAGCGATCAAGTACATTGGTTATCCAAAGAATATGTAAAAGATTTTTGGCATATTGTAACTTCAGTTTGTTTAAACTGTATTGAAGGTAATTTATGATTTTCAAAAAAGCATTATTGTATTAGAAAAATAAATAAAACAAGCGTATCATTCTGCCCGTATGTAGATACCAAAAAGTGAAAAAAAAGTAAAATTCCACAAAACATACAAATATCTCACAAAAACCCCTAAAAACTCCAACACCCCCAATTAAAAATATTTCTCTTCAAAACTTTAACAATTTCTCTGCAAAACTTCATTATCGCAACTCTTAGAGGAAGAAAGAATTTTTTCAACAGATTCATCTTCCGAACTCTGTGAAATTCTGCATATTTCTGAAAATTTCTATTGCCAGTAAGGGTTTCTCTGTACATTTCCAACTTATTGGTCAAAGTTGTTTTGTTGAGAAATGTTGAATTTTCTCAACATTTTTCTACTTGATAAATGGTGGAAACATTTGATGAGGAAAGAAAACTACATTTGCAGAAAAAAATTTGAATTTTCTCTTTATTTGTCTATTCCAATAATATTATGGCTTCTTGCGGAGAGTTGAGTTTTCTATACAAATTCATACATTTTTCTCAAATCGCATTTGCGGAGATAAAGTGAATTTTTTCGAATTTTTCAATCGACTCAGAACAATTTAAGTAAAATTCACTAGTAGGCCTCGAAAAAACCTCTCTCCCACGACCCACTCATTTTTCCTTTCGGAGGATTCTGAGTCGATTAGTCTATATATGACGGAAACGAATTTTTTTAAATTTTCTATCGATTTGACCCAGCACTTGGAAAAATTTACAAGTTAAGGTCGAAAAAAACCTTTCTCCCACGATCTACTCATTTTTCGTTTCATAAGATTCTGAATCGATTGGTCTATATCTTACAGGTACGAACTTTCAAAATTTTCTATCGATTTAACTCAGCACTTGGAAAAATTTACAAGTTGAGGTAAAAAAAATCCCCTCTCCCACGACCTATTCATTTTTCGTTTCAGAAGATTCTGAATTGATTGGTCTATACCTCACGAAAACGAATTTTTCAAAATTTTCCATTGCGATGATTCCCATAAGTGGTACTTCGAGATTACTGTAGTCATCTCGGAGATCCGGTGATGTGATAGAGGCTTTGCTTCTCACTCGCAGGACCCGGGTTCGATCCTCACTGAGGGAAGTTCCTAAAAATGGACTTTCAATGTGGTGTCTCTTCCGTAATGTCATTCAAGTCGAACTGGATAATTTGAATAATTTTCTGACATTAGCATCCCTTTGGGAATTCAATAAAACTTGAAACTTGTAAAAACCTTGAGAAGACCGTGGGAAGAACTCAGAAAGACCTTGACAGAAATTATATTTCTCCGACGTTTTTCGAATCATGTATCATCTGGGACATGGATTTCGCATCGAGGGTATGTCAAAGAAAGTACACATAAAGTAGAAAAAATTTTCTGACATCACAATTCCCCTCCCCGTGGATGATTGCGGGTCTTTCAGGGGGATATTCATGATACCTGTCCTTGATATCCTTTTTATCCATCCCTGGTAGTATCTGCTTCCTTTACGTGGTGGGGAGGATAAGTATCTCAGAGTTGGATCTTTTTTTTTGAGTGGAATAAACTACTCAAGAAAAAGAATACAAACTGAGAGAAACGAAATCATCCTAATGCCAGAAACATCGGCAAAATCAAACGGAAGGAAAGCAAGGGGAAACTACCTTCCTTGACATGTTTCAATACTTCCCGAGGAAATGAAACCTTTTTCCTAACCTGGAATATTATGTAACAAAAACAAACAAACAAATTAATAAATACATGATGGCGCTCTCTCGGGTAAAATATTCCGGAGGTAAACTAGTCTCCCGTTCGGATCTCCGGGTGGAGGCTGCTCGAGGAAGCTTCATCAGCAAGGAACGAAAACCGAAGAATAGGATAGGGAAAAGAAACAACATTCTTCGAGTCGGAGCGTGGAATGTTAGATCACTGAGGCAAGCGGGTGTAGGAATTGTGATGCATAAAAGAGTAGGAAATAGAATAGAAAATTATTTGCAACATAATGAACGTGTGATGATGGTTAGAATCAGAACAAAACCGGTAGACACAGTCATAGTCCAAGTATACATGCCCACATCTGCATATTCGGAGGAAGATATTGAAAAAACGTACGAAGAAATAGAAGAAGTGATAGAATATGTGAAGGGAGAAGAGAATTTGATAGTGATGGGGGATTGGAATGCGGTAGTAGGACGAGGAAAAGAGGACAACATTATAGGAGATTTCGCGTTAGGGAGGAGGAACGATAGAGGACAACGTTTAGTCGAATTTTGTAAAAATCATAAGATGGTTATCACAAACACTTTATTCGAAAATCATCCAAGAAGAATCTACACTTGGAAAATGCCAGGAGATACAGCAAGATACCAAATTGATTACATATTAGTGAAACAAAGATTTAGAAACCAAGTGAAAAACTGTAAAACTTATCCCGGTGCAGATATAGATAGTGATCATAATATGTTGATGATGAAATGTTCTCTGAAATTCAAATCTCTGAAGAAGAAAAGGAAAATGCAGAAAAGATGGAATTTGAAGAACCTCAAGCAAAAACAAACACATGAGGCATTCGAGAAAATGTTGGATGAAAAATTGGGAGATCAAAAAGAGAAAGACTTGGGAGTAGAGAGGAGATGGACAAAGATGAAGGGGAATATAAGAGAATGTGCGGATAAGATTTTGAAGAATGATGGAGTAGAAGCTAAAAACCCATGGATAACGGGAGAAATTTTAGAATTGATAAATGAAAGAAGAAAATACAAGAATAATGATAGCCAAGAAGGCCAGCAACGATACAAATCATTGAGAAATAAAATAATAAGAGAATCAAGGAAAGCAAAAGAACAGTGGTTAGAAGAGAAATGTCAGGAAATAGAAATAAGATTGCATTTATGAAAAATAGATGAAGCATATAGGATTATTAAAAGATTTTTCGGACAAATGAAATCTAGAAGCCATAAGATTAGAAACTCTCTAGGACGACAATTGATAAAAACGGAAGAGAAAATAGAACAGTGGATCAATCATTTGGAAGACTTGTATAGAGGAAACGATGATATAGCACTATTAGAGAAGGAGGAGGATGTAGATGAGGAAGAATTGGGAGATTCGATATTGAGATCAGAATTCGACAAGGCTTTGAAAGAATTGAAAAATAATAAAGCGCCAGGCATAGATGGCATAAGTGCGGACCTTATAAAAGCCTCCAGTGAAGGAACTCGCGACGCACTGTTTGAATTGATTAGAGATATGTACGAAAAAGGAGAAGTACCGGAAGATTTCCAAAAGAATAAAATTGTCGCTATCCCGAAAAAACAAGGGGCAGACAAATGCGAGAACTACAGAACGATCAGTTTAACTTCACATGCTTCGAAAATACTGACCAAAATTATATACAGGAGGATGGAAAATAAAATAGAGAGTAGATTGGCAGAAGATCAGTTTGGTTTTAGAAAAAATAGGGGAACGCGAGAAGCAATCTTAGCACTCAGGGCAGTAATAGAGAAAAGGATAGCGCTGAAGAAATCTGTGTACATAGGTTTTGTAGATATACAAAAGGCTTTCGATAATGTGGACTGGGAGAAGATGTTTGCGATCCTGAAGAAGGTGGGAATAAATTATAAAGATAGAAGAATAATATACGAATTATATAAGAATCAAAGTGCAATAATAGACATAGAGGGTCAGGAAGGGGAAGCACAAATAAGAAGAGGGGTGAGACAAGGATGCTCATTATCGCCACTGATGTTCAATTTATATATAGAAGAAGCAATGAACGAAGTGAAGGAGGAAATTCAATCGAAATTACAGATTCAGGGAGAAAATATAAGTATGTTGAGATTCGCGGATGACATAGGTATTGGCCACGAGTAGTGCTGAGTTAGAAAATATTCTCAACACTATGAGAACAATATTATTGGAAAACTATTGTATGAATATAAATAAAGACAAAAAAAAATTCATGATGTGTATAGCAGCGAAAACAGCTAGAAGAACGAGAATCAAAATAGATACCGAGACAATTGAACAGGTGAAAGAATTCAAATATCTAGGAAGCATAATTACAGAGAACGGCAAAAGCGAAAGAGATATAAGAGGAAGAATAGCACAAGGGAAACAGGCTTTTTATCAAGAGAGACAGTTATTATGCTCAAAAAATATAAGCTTGGAAGTAAGGAAGAAATTCTTGAAAAGTTACGTTTGGAGCACAGCATTATATGGTTGCGAAACTTGGACAATGGGGAAAACTGATCAACGAAGACTTGAAGCTTTTGAAATGTGGTGTTATAGGAGGATGCTCAGAATAAAATGGATGGACAAAGTCAAAAATGAAGAAGTACTCGAACAGATAAATGGAGAAAGAAATCTTTTGAAACACATCGTGAAAAGGAGAAGCAATCTTATAGGACACACATTACGGCATGAGAGTTTATTGAAAACAATATTGGAAGGGAAAATGAATGGTAAAACTGGTAAAGGTAGACCTAGAGCAGGTTATATAAAGCAAATCGTACAAGGCAAGGGGTGTAGTAGATATGTAGAAATTAAACGTTTGGCGGATAATAGACAGGGGTGGAGGGTTTCATCAAACCAGTCGTAAGACTGGTTACTTCATGATGATGATCACAATTCCCTCGGGAATTCGATACAACTCGAAAATTGTAAACAGAACTTGAAGAGACCGTGGAAAGACTTTGGGAGAAATTATATTTCTCCGACATTTTTCGAATTATGTATCGTTTGGAACATGAATTTCGCATTTAGGAGATTTCGAAGGGAGTACACATGATTCCAAAAAATTTTGTGACCTCACAACTTCCTCGGGAATTCGAGAAGACTTGAGAATTGTGAAAAGACCTTGAAAAGAGGAGAGGAATTATATTCCTCCGACGTTTCTCGAATCATGTATCATCCGGGACATGGATTTCGCATTGAGGGTATGTCGGAGAAAGTACACATGAAGTAGAAAAAATTTTCTGACATCACAATTCCCTTAGGAATCCGAGACAACTTGAAAATTGTGAAAAGAACTTGAGAAGACCATGGAAAGACTTTGGAATAAATTATTTCCCTCCGACGTTTTCCGTATTATGTATCGGCATTGAAGAGACCCTGAAAACACCTCAGAAAGACCTTGAGAGAAATTATATTTCCCGACGTTTTTCTAATCATGTATCATCTGGGACATGGATTTCGCATTAAGGGTATGTCAAAGAAAGTACACATGGAGTAGAAAAAATTTTTTGACATCACAATTCCCTTAAGGAAAAAAAATTTTTTCGAATTATGTGTACTTCCTTCGAAATCTCCTGAATGCGAAATTCATGTCCCAGACGATACATAATTCGAAAAACGTCGGAGAAATATAATTCCTCCCAAAGTCTCTCCACAGTCTTTTCAAGTTCTTTTCACAATTTTCAAGTCTTCTCGAATTCCCAAGGAAATTGTGATGTCAAAAAATTTCTTCCAATTATGTGTACTCACTTCGAAATCTCCTGAAAGCGAAATCCATGTCCCAGACGATACATAATTCGAAAAACGTCGGAGAAATATAATTTCTCCCAAAGTCTTTCCGATGGTCTTTCCAAGTTCTTTCCACAATTCTCAAGTCTTCTCGAATTCCCAAGGAAATTGTGATGTCAAAAAATTTCTTTAAATTATGTGTACTCACTTCGAAATCTCCTGAAAGCGAAATCCATGTCCCAGACGATACATAATTCGAAAAACGTCGGAGAAATATAATTTCTCCCAAAGTCTTTCTACAGTCTTTTCAAGGTCTTTTCACAATTTTCAAGTCTTCTCGAATTCCCAAGGAAATTGTGATGTCAAAAAATTTCTTTAAATTATGTGTACTCACTTCGAAATCTCCTGAAAGCGAAATTCATGTCCCAGACGATACCTAATTCGAAAAACTTCGGAGAAATATAATTTCTCCCAAAGTCTTTCCACGGTCTTGTCAATTCCTTTTTACAATTTTCAAGTTGTATCGGATGCCTAAAGGAATTGTAATGTCAGAAAATTTTTTCTACTTCATGTGTACTTTCTTCGACATACCCTTGATGCGAAAGCCATGTCCCAGATGATACATGAATCGAAAAACGTCGGAGAAATATAATTTCTCTCATGGTCTTTCCACGGTCTTTTCAAGGTCTTTTTACAATTTTCAAGTCTTCTCCAATTCCCAAGGAAATTGTGACGTCAAAAAATTTTTTCAAATTATGTGTACTTCCCCCGAAATCTCCTGAATGCGAAATTCATGTCCCAGACGATACATAATTCGAAAAATGTCGGAGAAATATAATTTCTCCCAATGTCTTTCCACGGTCTTTTCGAGTTCTTTTTACAATTTTCAAGTTGTATCGTAGAGAGGAATCGAACTATGTTATTAAGAAAAGGATTTCTTGAAGGAATCGGAGTAGATCAATCAATCTAAAGAACCCACATCAAAATCAATCAATAAAAAAAAAACTTTAATAAAAACAAACCCTTAATGATTGCCCAGACAGAGCTGCACAGCAGACGCCTGATTAAGGAAAAAGAGTAGCAGTAGTAGTTATAACGTTGCTCAGAACTAAGCTAAAATTCAAATATGTCGTTGATTATAACGATACAAAGAACCGACGTTCTCGAGAGGCACACTCACTCAGAGATGAACATGTCGTTCTTTACAAGAGAACTCAAGCATTAGAGGATTTCCACGACCGTTCAAACGTCATTCACACACTCGATTACAAACTAATGAGCTTACTATTTAAACTAATGATATTCCTATCGCACGAGCACTTCGCGAAGCACAAACAGCACGTAGCAATCGAAAGAACTATGAGAACCGTGCACTGAAGAGAATAACAAGTTTGCAAAGAGAGATCAAAGAATCCCCGAGAAGCTTCTCAGAAGGAGCTAGCTAGCATCGGGCTAATGGATTCGAAAGATTGCGCGCAACGACTTTGAAGAATTATGAACGTCACGAGAGTAAGGGACTGATCACCGATTGAACGCATGAGATATTGCTACCGTGTTGAGTGCTGCGCGAAGACTAATTTTCAAACGATAATTCGCAAAGCCAGACCCCCTCTGCCAACTGCCAAAAGTCAGGTGACCGTCCGAGCAATGAACCCGGATACAAAGCCGAATCTAAGTACATATCACCTGACAATTACACATACATATCATATATCTAACACAAACGTCTCCAAACAGAAGTTTTACATTTATACATATCTAAATGCGAGGCTTCTCCTCTCAAAATCCCGAACATATCGAATTCCTAAGGGAATTGTGATGTCAAAAAATTTTTTCTACTTCATGTGTACTTTCTTTGACATACCCTCAATGCGAAATTCATGTCCCAGATGATACCTAATTCGAAAAACGTCGGAGGAATATCATTTCTCCCAAGGTCTCCCTAAGGTCTTTTCAGGGTCTTTTCACGATTTCTCTGTGCGTTCGCATGCTCGCGGCCCTGACTTTGTGGGCGTGGCCTAGTCCTTCACTTTCGCTCTCTATGTCTCTTCTCCTTCGTCCAAGCCACGCCTCTCCGATCTACGAGAACTGCTGCGTCGTGTCGATTTTTCGCCGGAAATCAACTTATTTCTAAACTGTCCAATCGCCGTACCAATGACTGAAATTCCTCTTTGTATGAATTATAATCGATAGATTGAACCATCTGCTTTACGATAGTCTTTTTATTTTTCCTCTACATTCAGTTCTCGCATCACAAATTCAATTTTTCATTAGGTCTTTTCAGGGTCTTTTTTTTGCACAAAAAGACGGTCTTCCAGTTCTACCAGGGCACATAGCACTGAAAGTTCTGTAAACGTTGTCAGAACCTTTAGAGAACTTTAAACGTTTTAGAAACGTTCTCAGAATGTTCTCAAAACTTTCATGCTATGTGGGAAATGAATCGAAAACACCGTGGGTTATCATTGGCTTATTATTCGTGCGTCTCGATATCTCAGTTCAAATTTGAATCAACCTGTGTTTCGATTCTCATTTTGATGAGAGAAGGTTTAATTATAGCTATTGGCTCTCTTTGCTTGTAAATTATTACTTTTACGCGTTCTTTTATTCTCTCTGAAATCCGTCTACTGCATTTATACATGATTCTTCTTTCTTCCCGTAGTTTCGTCGATCAAACTCTCTTATGTCATCGTCGCATACGACGAGTGTCTGTGTGGTTCAGCACATGCGACGCCCGTGCGTACTGTGTGTTGACGTTTTTTCTATATAGGCAGAGATGAGTTGAAGAGATTGCTAACGCAATGGTATAAATATGGTATCATTTTTCGACCAGCGCCACTTGCGGCAATGATACGAACTATGTATCACATGTTGGTTTTGAGGTGTCCATCAGAGGGTTTATGATCGATTCTACACGCACGCCACACGTGGCAGTGATACGAAGTAATTTGTGATATTCAGAATTGTAGTGTCGGTAAAAATGGAGATGATTATCATTTGACGGTGATCTTAAAATCTTCGGTTACACAAGCAAGTAAAGTATTTATAGCTCAAAACTGATAACAGGTTCGTGAGAAAAGCAATCATGAAGTAAGTTTGATTATCTTCTTCAACTTCTGTTTTGCTCTTCTCATGCGTACAAAAGATCCCTCGTGTTTTCCTTTGATGTATTACAGTGCGCTCTCCGAATAGTGCCGAATGGTGTCTTCCTCATCCTATCGAGGGTAGGCATTTGGGCGAGAAAGAGGTCCGCGGCGCTATTCAGAGAGCGCACTGTATTCGATTTCGATATATGGATTGGAAGTTACGCAACAATTTAGTTTGAAAAAAACAATTTCCTACTGAAGTACATCGGAAATAAAGCAGAATATAATTCTAGAACTTTTATGATCTTATTCCATATAACAATTCCAAGCTACACACAATAATTAGACATTTGCTAAGGAAAAAAATTCTGATAACAAAATATCGAAGAAAATAATCAATTGTACGAATATATATATAAGAACAAATTTATCATGTTCTATGTGAAACTTTTAGTAGGGGTCGTAAAATTTATTCATGATGAATTTCTTATGAATTCTCATAGTTTCAAAAATGTTCATTATATCCTCATCCTGAACTGTTATGCTGTTTGGTGAAGATACATTTCCCACGCTCAAAGGGATATAAACCCTCAAGTTGCCCGGCACGATGAGCAGCCGTTTCGAAGATATGTTTAAATATCTGAGCTTCTTGAAGTACCTCTATAATTTCAGTGTTCTCAAGTGAGCATTGATAGCTGAGCGGTCAAGGCGCGTGACTGTGACGTTGCGGAACCTGGGTTCAAGTCCCGGTGAACATCAGTTTTTTTTCTATTGTAAAAATATGTTGTTTATTTTCTCCCCAGTGTCGAAAATGAATCAACATCAACAAAGTTCATATTAATTGCAGAATAATTAATTTTTTTCATTCATCACACTTTATAATCACTGTTTTTTTATTCACCGCATGTTGACGATATGTGGTTCATTCGATTATCGGAATATCTTGATATTTCATGTTTGAATCGTCCATTGAAATCGAATTACGAATCTCAAAAGGAGTAAAATGTGTCCAGAGAAGCTCTACAATGTAGGAAATTGGCAACTCAATGAATATATCTTATTTCGTAAGGTGAGTTGTGTAAAGTTAATCAATATATACACATTAGTTCATTATAAGTATCCAAACTTCTTTCCAATACACAGTCTTTGGGCAAATAATGAAATATTAATCATATGACATACGATATTCATTTAAAAGGACCAGAAATTTGAAGTTCTCGAACTTGCCGCGACACGATTGTCAATTCGTTGAATCGCTCCATTATTTCTTTCCACGATCAACAACGCGACCCATTTACGCAGGGGGCCACAACTTCATAAGAAATACTGTTGTCATGGATTTAGTTCCATTCAATAAATTTTTTACTGCGAGGGCGCAGTCATCGCTGTAAAAATCTCCATGACGCCCTCACACGTGAAACTTATGAATTAATATATATACACATATATGTTTTTTTATATTTAAAATTTTGACATTCAAGAACACGTGTGTTTAAATCGTTTTGCTACTGCTAATGTATAATAAAAAAGAAGATATTTAGAAATTACAATATTAATAATTTCTTGTAGTTGAATTACATTTCTTCACAACATATGATGTGTAAATTATCTAGATTCGGGAAGTTCCTTTTCATTTCTTTTTTATTATAAATTTCGTTTGTTAGTTGATTCCACTGACTCATTCACCACGTTTGATTCCAAATTGGCCAATCAAGATTAAAGATTTGGATCTTATTGGTTTGAACTTCGAACCTACCCAGATAACATTTCATGCGCGCAAATTTCATCACATATTTGCGAGCTAGCTTGTGCGCGATATTTGCTAGTATCTTGCACGTAAAAAATTTTTGAACTGTTCTTTGCGTGCAAATAACAATAAGTATCATGCAATGTGATGATGAACTGACGCTTCTATATGCATCATGATCACGTCATATTAATGATAAATCATGACACTGGATATCCTGCGACTTGTGCGCAATATTTTCACGTGATATGTTATAATTGATTATAAATTACTTGATTTCTGAATAACTGGTAAAAAATGCAAACGTCAATAATCAAGTTAACTTTATACCGTCAGCATTATTTCCCATAAAGAATTAAATGTTTAGATTATTTCACCTGAGTAGTGCACTGAGAAAACATTTGTTCCAGCCAAACAAAATTTTGATTAAAATAAACGCATAGAAACTTTTTGGTTGGCTGAAATAATATTTGTTTGGGATTAACAAAATTTGGTCAACAATAATCAATAGCTTCTTACCGACAAATGAATTTTGTTTGTCCTAAACAAATTTTATTTCAGCCAACCAGAAAATTTCTCCGCGTTCATTTCAATCAAAATTTTGTTTGGCTGGAACAAACTGCGTTTTCGGTGTATATATTCAGTCTATACACGGGAAGAACTCTGGAGCTACCGTAGTATGTGAGCCCGTCGCACTATAGTAGCTTGGCTGCGCCCACATACGAGCACAGTGTCGCTGTGTACTAAAGTTGATTCGGCAGTCAGCCAATGTGGTATAACGAAGCGCCGAACTGAATTCGCTCCCGTGTCATACCACGATGGTATGGCTCAGGAGCAAACGGCGGAGTGGGGAGCAGCGCGAGTACGCGCGTCGAGGCCTGTTTGCTCCTGAGCCATACCATCGTGGTATGACACGGGAGCAAATTCAGTTCGGCGCTTCGTCATACCACATTGGCTGACTGCCGAATCAACTTTGGTACACAGCGACACTGTGCTCGTATGTGGGCAGCCAAGCTACTATAGTGCGACGGGCTCACATACTACGGTAGCTCCAGAGTTCTTTCCGTGTATAAGGAGCAAAAAATTTGCACGTAAACTCGATCATTTTTCATAGACATAAATAAGCAGTTCACTTTCAGTCGACGCGCAAATCACCCGCAGATGTATCTAGCAAATGACCGGTGATTTGCACTTAATACTGCTTTTTACTTTTACGCGCAAGATACGAGCAAATAGCAAGAGCGTCACTCACAATCGTGTCTAGCAATTATCAACCTAGGTGACGACGCACATGGATACGATTTTGCTAGTTCACTAAGTATGTCCTTCGCGCGTAATTTGAGGGTGAATGACAAGCAAAATGTTATCTGGGTAGTTGATCAAATCAATGAATACAGTTCTAAAAATCCATCAGAATAAGAATACGGTAGGAATGCATACTTATTTCAAAATCTTAGCACACTGGTACATATCTTATACAAATAGATATTACACTAATCCTACTTTACTGATTTTTAAACATTAATGAAGTGGACTGATAATAGGCAAACTCTTGCTCTAGTACGCTGCAGTTTATAGTTGGAGAAATGGAAGAATATTGGAGAAATCAATTCACATGTTGTCATAATTGATGTGTCTGTTTGGAATTGGTTATTTCCGGGAGATTCTTAGCCTTACTAAAAGTCCTTGGTACGTTCAATCGATGTTCTTCACTTTTCAATTTTTAGGCACTTTCCTAAGACGCATTAATTTCAAGTGGAATTGGTGGTTGTGTTTTGGAGCGAGGTTGTGATCCTGATTGCAAAACCTTCCAACCAAGCAGGATATATATAATTCTCTTCCCCATCATCAGGAGTTATGAAAATATTCATTTGAGTTTTAACATTGATTTTTTATTGTCTGAACATATGAGAAACATGAAATGTTGAAAATCTTGCAACCTTTACAGCGGATAAGAAAAATCCTGACTTTGGTACATAATGTAATGAATTTAAATATTTTTTATGAAAGAAGACAAGAGGAAGAAAACTTTGATACGTTATTTCTTAGTTGATTTAAATCAAATTCTTAATTATTCTCTACAGCGCACACATGGGTTAGCGTAACCCTGTAAGTATTTGCAACATTCATTACTTCAAAATAGTGTTAGTTTCAACACCGACATCTTTGAAGGGGAAAACTGGAATGTGAATCGATATCTTGACACCAGTTCATTAACAAGTGAAAAAATCCAAGTTTATCCTGATTGACAAAAAAAGCTTCTGAAATGCATTTTTTAGCATGAAAAGTGTTTGGAATCGTTTTTTGGAAACCTTGAATGTTTTTTGAATACATTGTATAAATTTCAAATGTATCTATAAATGTATAAATAGATTTTGATTATTTTTCAAATAATCCTGTTTGGATGTATCCAAGAATTTTTTCGTTTTATGGGATGTGAAATTTTGTGTATTAAAATATAGGTCGATTTGAAGTATGTACTCTCAGGATTAACAAAATACCAAAGTCAGGGCTTCGTTTATGCACTGTGAATTCAAATATATTTCACATGGCATTTTTTATCAATATTTTCCAAGAGTTATAAAAAGTTTTAGATGTCATATGGCAGTCTGTTCGTGTATGCATATATATGAAGTATTTCATTTTACAAGATACGTTTTAGATAGGGAGTTTCAGTACTCAAGAAGAGTGCCACAAGGCAGCAATTAGAAATTTTTTTAGCTCCTCAAGAATTCCTGATCAAAAATGTTGCGTGTGATAAAGAAATTCTATGTGTTGACATGAGTGGTTTGATTAAATGGAGTATGTATATGAATTCTTCATTGAAGTGGTAATGAATTAGCTTTGATTGAAGGAATTCATCATGTATATGTATACCCACACAGCACAAAAGTTCAAAACTAATTCTCAAGAATTCATAATGAGTTCTTCGAATCCTAAATGATTTCTCTTTGAACTTTTTCTGATCTGGTGTACTATATGGATAAGTAACTCAATTGGAAGATATAGGGTGAGTGCACCAGTAAATGAACGCTGTTCAAAAAACGTATTAAAAACTGATTCGAAGCTAATTCAACCCAGAAAAATGTTAGTATAGGAGATATTAAGATTTATTCCACACAGCACAAGAGTTCAAAAAGAATTCTTAAGAATTCCTAATGAATTCTTCGAACCCGAATTGAATTCTTCGCGCACTCTTTCTGAACTGGTGTGCTGTATGGGATTACACCATAAATTTTTGCTTCTAAATTTCACAACATGTATTTTCCAAGCTCTTCATTCACTGGTGAATCAGAAAAATCTCCATATTGTAATTAATATCTTTGGAAATAAGAATGAATTCATGGGTATTCATAGAAAGACATAATGCTGAAAGCTTTCTCAATTCATATAAAACACAAAAATGAGTGATTGTATGAATGTTGTTTGAAAAAATTAGCAGTTCACAGCAGCAGATGCTTGATCGTTCATTCACTGGTACACTGACTCCAGTGAAGTTCATGGAATGTGTCCATACAGTTCAGCAAATCATCAACTTTTATGAATATTTACCTCACATAAAACATTTGTATTCATTTCAGTATGAGCGTTTCTTCATGTTTCTTCATTTTTTATGTTTCGCAATTAATTTAGTCATCTTTCGCTGTCTTATATTCAATGTCCATAGTATGAGCGACACTCGGAAATTTTTTGGAATTTTTTTTTATTCCAACAGTAAAGATTCGCTGAAAAAACCTGTTAACATGCATAATTATGAGATTCAGGTTCCAGATGGATTTTCGGATTATAAGGAATAATATTTATATTCGTTTTGATTTTTCTAGCAATAATTTGAATAATAATTATTCATAAATTATTCCACTATTTATTCAGAATATTTAGATGAAAGCGTTTATTTGAAAATATTACCTCCGATACAATTTCCATGTGCTGACTGTATTTTTTCGTAGAACTACCTCATTTTTCTCGAACCTTATTATTTACAGTATGTTAACTGCATTTATCCATGTTATTAATGTATTCAACCATAGCTCTCTGAGATGCAAGGTGTACGTCGATAGACGTATTTAGATACACCATTTCCACTCAAATGAAACATTGCGGGAATTACTTTAGAAATAATATTCATGCTTTTGGAAGGAAGATTGAAAATGCTGGAAGAAGACTTGACAAAGTATAATGCACAGTAACTTGGATGACTGATAAATTGAGGGATGTGAGTCTTGATCTGTGAAAAAATGAACACCTATTCCGGAATACGCGTTCACAGCATATAATTTCAGTTATAACATATTTCTCTTCGGACTTATGTAGAAGATTCACAACTTGAGTTGGTAAAAAATTGAAACGTTTATTTTCTTTTCAATAAACGTTTCGGATATTTTCCATTTTGAATTTTCAACGTTCAACTTCTACCTCAAGTCAGGTAAAAAGAATATATTATATAGTATAGATATAATATACGAAGAAAATTGTTTACAACCTCATTTAAAACCTTATGCAGAACCGAACGGAAAATTTTCTTTCAGATTTCAATCGGTTTTTATCTCATTTCAGATAGAAGTGGACAAGATTCTGAACTGAATCCGACAAGCTTTGTTGGATTTTGTACGGCATATATCCTAATTATAACATTGATGTACAAACAAAGCAGTAATCAGGTATGGAATCAATCAGACTCTCCTCAAAATTTTATATGGATCTGTTCAAAATTTTGAGCACGCTACATCCTCGAATAAATAATCTTACATAAACTCAGTTAATACGAATTTTAATCTTTCATTTAATTAAACAACGTATATTCCAATCATTATCAACTTTTAATTTCCTTGAAGTAAAATCACTTGTCATTGAACATATTAAATAAAACATCAATTATGAGATAAAAAGTTTGTGAAATGTATGAGGATATGATTACAGTGTGTTTGTGCATTTCATCTTCCTATGTTTAACTACTGTTCAAGACAAATATATAAACATTGACTTTAACATTTTTGAATAAGACATAAAAATATAAAAAGGAGATAATAAAAACATCAATACTAAACTTTCTCATCATTAAGAACAAATCGAATCATACTAGAAGATTTCAATTCTTAGATGCGATTATATGATCAACCAGACAAAATATGGAGTTACAGCTCAAACTATTCCACGCAACATCCACAAACGTGTTCGAAGACGATCAATTCAATTAACGATAAATCTAATGCACTGTAAAAAATGTTCAAACTAATTTCACTGAATCTGCAGGAAAAAATTATAAACTCCGAGGGAAGTTGATGAAAATCCATTTACAATTGTATAAAAATCAAGAAATAAATGATGCTACGAAATCAGAGCAGTTCTCTATGAATTTTCAGTCAAAAATATAAAAAAATTCGTTTAAAAAATTTGTGAAATTATATATGACTCCATATATGACTATTGCATTTGTGCTTACTTCCACTCTAGCAGATTACCCTTCACTTGAACCCAGACATCACAAGAAATCCTTCATTGGCTTGAAAACTCATTTCAATCATTTAATTTCATATAAGTTTACGAATCCTTCTTCTCGTAACATTGGCTGAAAATAACGTAAAAAGATAAAAATCGTTCAATTCAAAGAATTTTTGATTGTTTTATTCTTTGTCGAATTCCTGGAACCTGATTGGGAAATTTCTTTTCTAAATCCGAGATTCAGACTCTGTACCGCAATAGAAAAAATACTCAAGATTATTTCCTGACAATTTCAGACTGTTTTATGAATTCAGTTAAAAGAAAATGTTTACCCAGTCAGTACGCTGGTATCTCCTTAAGGGGATACCAGCGATTCTCGCTGATGCAACCCACCATACAAGCGTACCGACTAAATGAACATTCTCTCAGCAAGAATACTCTGAATTGAATTCATGAAGAAGTATGGAATTTTCAGGAATCAATCTTCAATCCTTTATCTATCGCGGTACATCACCCGAATTTTAAATTTCGAAGAGACATTTTTTCTCAGTCGGTAACGCAAACTTTTTTTCGAAATTCAAAATTCGGACGATGTACCGCGGTAGATAAAGAATTGAAGATTGACTTCTGAAAATTTCATTCTTCTTCATGAATTCAGTTCAGAGTATTCTTGTCGAGAAGATGCTTACTCAGTCGGTACGCTTGTATGGCGGGGTGCATCAGCGGGAATCGCAGGTATCCCCTCAAGACAAGAAATGAACAAGATACGATTCTCACAAATAACACCTACCTCACGATTCTGCTTCCTTTTAGATTTGTTGTATTTATTAAAAGCTCTTTTGAATACGTTATCCGTGTTTTTGAGATAAGATTCTTTCCCAGCTGAGTGTTTATTGATATTCGTGCACTACTCAACAAGAATCGAATTCACAATTCCATTTAAAAGTTCATTCTTCAAAATCTTTCTAATATTTTTCTTGAAACAGTGCTCATCCATTAAATTTGGTAACATTGTTTTGATCCGTTGAAATGCTTCATCGAATGAAGAATTCTTATTTTGGGAAGCTTTTGGTTTCAAAAAACTAATCTTGCATGTTTGACAATTGTTGAATGGCGTTGATTTCATGATATGGTTCGAAATTTGTTGAGCTGTATGAATGCGGTTTCGGAATGTTTTTGCATGTGTTTCATTTGAATTCCCGTTCACGGATTTTGAATTGAATCCTGATTCTGCAGTAACATTTGCATCTGAACCTTTTACAAAATCTCACAGTGTAAGAAGCATATTACCCGTATATATTCTTCTTCACAATTTCCTCTACTTATTTTTGCGGACATTCTGTTCAAAAATATGACTCTGTACGAACATCCAAACTGCCAACAAGTTGGATCTGTAGTTCTATATCCGTGACTTCTTATCACCCCAAATAAATTTCCCAATGCATCTTGATTAACATGACGTGGTATGAGGTGTTTGAATCCGTTTTCTTCCGCGATTTTCCACAGCCTTTCGAATCCATACACTGTTGTGATTCAATTTTTTAAACTAGGAACAATTTTTGTTGGCATCTTAGTTTCACGGTTAACAAATCTCATTCTTTGCAGTTCATCTTTGGAAGTCTTCCAAAAATCATGGTGTGGACTGTTTTCTGAAATTGCCATCCTGTAAGGTGCTTGAGGCTTTATGGTATGAGAATTCACGGAGTCCATTAAATTATTTAAAAAATTCAACACTGTCGCTGTATGCAAACCCTCATCTGGCATTTCCATTGGTCCAATTGTTGTATCGATATGTCCTACAAACGATGAGTGAGTTGATTATTAATAATACTTTACACTAAAAGTTCAACGAATTATGCGGCCTATTAAACAGACCACATGTCAAGAAAACACACTAAACTAAAAGTGCTTCACCTTTATGAGGGTGGATTGATAAGTTTCCGGCCTGACCAAGAGATGGCGCCACTAGGCCTACCTCGAGGTGGCGTTCTATAGTACCATCCTTAGATAGCTTCTAGCTATAGTTTCAGTCCGATCGCCATGTTAGTTTAGTTTTGAGAGCACGGTGACCAAGACGCCTTTGTGTTTTTCGTAAAAATGGAAAAGCTGGAAAATCGTGCTGTCATCAAATACTTTTGTTTGAAGGAGTGAACGCCGAAGGAAATTAAAGAAGAGATGGACTCAACACTGGGGACATCCTCCCCATCATATTCAACCGTTAAGCAGTGGGTTTCCGAGTTTAAAAAGGGTCGTGTGAGCACCTCTGATGAGCCTCGCTCAGGACGCCCCATTGAGGTCACAACTCCAGATATGATCGAAAAAATCCATCAAATAGTGCTGAAAGATCGCAGATTAAAAGTTCGTGAGATAGCTGAGACCTGTGAGATGTCATATGAACGTGTACAAAATATTTTGCACCAACATTTGTATATGGAAAAGCTCTGTGCAAGATGGGTGCCGCGTTTGCTAACAGTCGACCAAAAATTGATTCGAAAGAACATTTCTACCGCCAATTTGGCGTTGTATAAGCGTAATCCAAGCGAATTTTTGCGTCGATTCGTAACCGTTGACGAAACTTGGGTCCACCACTACACTCCTGAAACCAAAGAACAGTCTAAACAGTGGATTGGACCAGGGGAAACAACTCCAAAGAAGGCAAATACAATTTTTTCGGCGAACAAGGTTATGGCTACTGTTTTTTGGGATGCAAGAGGTATTATATACATTGATTACCTTGAAAAGGGTGAAACTATCACTGGTCAATACTATGCAGACTTATTGCAACGTTTGAGCCACGAAGTGAAAATTAAACGACCTCATCTGGCGAAGAAAAAAATCTTGTTTCATCACGATAACGCACCAGCGCACACGTCAATCGTTGCGATGGCTAAAATCAACGATCTGAGGTTTGAATTAATGCCGCACCCTCCCTACTCTCCAGACCTAGCCCCGAGTGACTATTATCTGTTTCCTAACCTCAAAAAATGGCTTGGCGGTAAGAGATTTGCGGACAATGAAGAAGTAATCGAAGCTGTAAATGGGTATTTTGAGGAGCTTGACGAATCAGTCTATAGAGATGGCATTACTAGACTAGAACACCGCTATGAGAAATGTATCAGCCTTGGAGGAGATTAGGTTGAGAAATAAAGAAAAAAAAATTCTCAAAAACGTTGTTTTTCTTGGTCAGGCCGGAAACTTATCAATCCACCCTCGTATATTCTGCATTAAATCGTAAGAACTGAGCGAAAGTGGCACTGAACACTTTAGTAGCGTATTTTACACGCATTTTTTTTTATTTTATTGGGTATAATATGAGCTTCTGTGATTTTTTTCAATTGTCTGGTATAGTAACATGTGTTAATATCCATATTGTACCCTTAATCAACGATTTTCCGAAGAGCAAATTTTCTATTCTTCACACGTTTTGCATAATCTCCCCAAGTTTCGTTCGGACGTTTTTGTATATCTATTTCCAGATCTTTTATCAGTAATTTATTCCGGATCCCTTTCATCAAATGAGGTGCGTCGAAAATTGGTATCATGGTCATTCCTGATAACTGTATACTATCTCCTGTTATAAAGCATGTTATTAGCGCATGAAACAATGTAATCATATGATATAATAATTATGAATGGGGCCATTCATGACAAAAATTTTATGATCCACTCCCTGCCGACAGTTCTAGGCAGAACCGGGTGGAAAATTCTGTTCAACGTGAAATTTGGTCTAAACTCGATGCACAGTGGGATTTTATGCTACTGTCATGGACAAAAATCATCCTCCGCTCCAATTTTGATCGGATCGATTTAAATTTTTTTTTAAAATACGCAGGAAGGATCAGGCTTCGCGAGAAATGTGCGCGTTTTTGAGTTAACGATCGTGTTGAACGAGGAACTAGACAATTAGTTACGAATGTAACGATGTGAGATGGAAGGACACGTGATTTCAAGGGATTTATGTGTATATATATGGATGGAACGGTCTGGGGAAGATAATTTATGTGTGTATGTATGTGTGTATGTGCGCGCATGCGTGTCAGTTGACACATGTAAATTTATGTATCTATGTGCATGTTGCGCACGGTGTGTGTGAGTGTGCGTGTGTGTGTAGTGACGACACACGTGTATGAATGTACCTACGTATCCACGGGTGTGTGCATATGTGTTGGAGGGGGGAGGGGGATCTAATACGGGTATGATTCTAGAAATTGTTCATGTATTCACGTATGGATTCATATACAGAGTGTCCCATTTCAATCTTTAAATGCAAATATCTCCAAAACATGCATCTTAAACCAAAAGTACTTCATACCAAAGTTGTTATATAAAGAGGAGGCCACAAAACTACGATATCAGTTTCATCATAGATGGCGTTATGATCGATTAAAATGGGGTCAACATCATTTTTTTGAACGGGAACCCCCACTTTTTATTGCATATCTTGATTCTACGCAAAAAACTGAATAACTTTTGCTTGAAACGTTTTTCTGAATTTTTGAACATGGCACCACAATCGATGAAAAATAAAATCTATGAAACAATATGCGGATATCTTGAGGAATGCATCCAAGAGCCAGAATATCTCATTCGAATGTTGTTGTTAAGAGAGGGGACGACACAATGGCGATATCAGTTCCATAGTAGATGGCGCTGTGGTCGGTAAAAATGAGGTCAACTTGAATTTTTCAAATGAAAACTCCTACTTTTCATCGCATATCATGATTCTACGCAAAAAAATCAGGAATTTTCGTTTGAAACATTTTTCCTAAATTCTTGAAGATGGAAACGCTGGAGAATGAGGTTGATGAAAAAGTTCTACTGCATTATGTGTGAAGCGATGCTCAACAAACAAATCAAAACAATAATAATTTCAGAGAAGAAATCGAACACAGAACACAACAAATGTCATGTCCAAAACATTGTAAATGACTTCAATTCAATGTAACTCTTCTAATGCAGTAGAACTATTTCATCAACCTCGTTTCCCACTGTTTGAACTCCAAGAATTTAGGAAAAATGTTCCAAACAAAAGTTCCTCATTTTTTCGCGTAAAATCATGATATGCGATAAGAAGTAGGAGTTTCCATTTAAAAAATTGAAGTTCACCTCAGTTTTACTGACCACAGCGCCATCTACTATGGAACTGATATCGCTATTGTGTCGCCCCCTCTCTCAACAACATTCGAATGAGATATTTCGGCTCTTGGATGCATTCCACAAGATATCTGCATATTGTTTCATAGACTTTATTTTTCATCGATTGTGGTGCCATCTTCAAGAATTTAGAAAAACGTTGCAAGCAAAAGTTACTCAGTTTTTTGCGCAGAAGCAAGATATGCAATGAACAGTGGGGGTTCCCGTTCAAAAAAATGATGTTGACCCCATTTTAATCGATCATAACGCCATCTATGATGAAACTGATATCGTAGTTTTGTGGCCCCCTCTTTGTATAACAACTTTGGTATGAAGTACTTTTGGTTTAAGATGCATGTTTTTGAGATATTTGCATTTAAAGATCAAAATGGGACACCCTCTATATATCTCGACAAATAGCCGAGTGAACAAATTCTCAAAATTTTGGACAATTTATACAGGGTGTCCCAGAAAATACTTGACCCCTTTTGAAGTTAGATTCCTGAGATAAAATTGGACAACTCCTTCACTGAACATTGTTCGATCTGAAGCATATTTTCTGAGTTATGAACAAAAATGAGTTGACTATTCAAATGGCAAATACAGCAGTTTCGCCAATGATCGAAAATTATACTCATGTAGCATCCACTAGATTGGTTGAGGTCAAGACTGATATTAAGCTACGGAACAACAAATGTTACATAGGAAAACTATTCAGTTTTGTTTCAAAAATGTAAACTTGGAAGGGATGGAGTGTTTCTGGAACACCCTGTATATAATTATATATAACTCATATATAAACCTCCTGAATTATATAAAAATTCATGTAGTTTCTATTCGGTTATTTATGAGTGTATGTAAGTAAATGTGAATGTGATTCTACATATTTTCTCATATATTCACGTATGCATTCATGTATCTATAGATACATACGTGACCAGTGATGCCAGCATTTAGTCGACCGAGTCGATTTACCCTCTCCATCTGACCATTTCTCGTCCCCACCATTCCAGCTGGGTGTACGCACACATTGAAACCCGTATTCATATGATTCGGAACCGGTCGGTTCACTTCGAGTCGACTCGGACAATCGAGAGAGAACCAACTATCCGTCGGTCTTTGTCTTCTCAATATGTTTTACGATCGTCTAACTCCGTGCAAGATCGGAAAAATTTTAAAGCCCACGCGGTCGACTTACCGAAAAGTTTCAATGAATATTCCGAAAAAAAAATTTTTCAATGAATTTCATTAGAATTGTCAATCAATCGATGGTTGAAAAATTCTAAGATAGTTTTCCCTGATAAATTAATTTTCAGAGATCACTATGATATTCCAATGAGGATAATCAAATCAACATCGATTATCAGATGTTGATCAACATCAAAATAATAAGACTGAATATTCAATTGATTGAGTGCAAATTATTTTCAATGGACTGAATAATTAGATTTGAGCGTTCAAATTGATATTTCATCATTTCACGCACTATCAGTCTCTTTCCTCCGCTGCATTACTTCATAGACGTGGTATGTGGATCGGAATATCACAAGACCCCATAGCGTAGCGGCAAAAGACATGGTTCTTGAGAAAGAACGGTCGGGTTCGATTCTCTGTGGGAGACATTTCATTTTTTTTTGTCATCTCTCTGGTGAACAATTAAATTTCACATCCGATTATTATTTTTTATGTCATTACATCGTCATGTTATGAATAATCCTGATCTTTCAGCATGCACTTGCGGATTCGACCAAGTACAGGTTCGAGTCGATTGGAAATTTCCCAAATATTCGTGTCCATGAGATATACACAGTAAAAAATTTTTCGTCAAATTTAACACACGAGCGAATGTTAACCATTTTTCTTCACACTCAACGTGTGTTGATTCCAGAGTGACACTCACAAAGTGTTAATTTGAACTCGAACAACATTTCAATGTGTTGAAAATGAATCGATCGAACAGCATTTGATCAGTGTGTTAAATGAACACACAAAAGTGTTAAATATTCAACACTTGAATTTTAACACGTAGTTAAATATTCAACACTTGAATTTTGACACGTAGTTAAATATTCAACACTTGAATTTTGACACGTACTTCTTTTCTACACAATGACGGAATTTTTTTTACTGTGTAGACCGATCGATGCAGAATGTTCTGAAATGAGAAATGAATAGCACTTCAGAGGAACGTTTTTAAAAAAGTTTACTTGCAAATTCCATCAATTCCTGTGACAAATTGATGAAAAAATTTCAAAAATTTGTGTCCATCGAATAAAGACCGATCGATTCGAAATCTAATGGAATGAAAAATTAAATCACTTCGGAGAAACGTTTTTAAAAAACTATACTTGCAAATTCCATCAATTCATGTGACAAATTGATGGGAAAAATTTCAGAAACTTGTGTCCATCGAATAAAGACAGATCGATTCGCAATATACTGAAATGAAAAATGAAATCACTTCGGAGGAATGTTTTTAAAAAAGTATACTTGCAAATTCCATCAAACCCTTTGACGAATTGATAAAAAAATTTCGAAACTTTGTCTCCGTGGAATATAGACCGATCGATTCCGAATTTCCTCACGGAGAGCAATGGATTCTAAGGGGTATGACAAATATCATGAAGGCTGGAATATTTGATAATATATTTTCGAGTATGAGGACAAGTATCTAGATTATAAGTGTTATAAGTACAAGTATCCATTTATGATGAAGGTGTTTGTTTTGGGGTACACTGTTAAAAATGTTTGTGAATTTAATATACGTTCATAGAAAAAAGTACATTAATTTTCAAGGGCGCTATATGAATTGTATTCCACACTTGGATGTTGAAAAATCAATCACATATTTCATGAACTTCAGAAAAAAGTTTTGAAATTCATAACAGTTTGTGAAAACTCATAACTGTAGATATTGAATTTCTGTATTTATTTGAATATTGGAAAATCAATCACATATTTCTCAAATTTCAAACAAAGTTTTTGATATTCACCACAATTTATGAAAATTCATATCCCGATATATGCGATTATCCCGAAAGTGTGTGAACCTGAAATTCCCCGATCTGTTGAAAACTAGTAGATTTTGAGAAATGACTAGAAAGTACTAGTTTTCAATAAATCAGGAAATTTCGGGACAATCGTGGTCCACCCTTCCGATGTGAATTTTTGTAGGGAAAATTACTTGTTGTAAAATCAACATCACTAATTGTGAAATCAAATCACGCAGTTCTAATAATTCGCTCATATATGTATTTTCATTTTCAGAATTTTTTGTATCAATTTTGTAACAAAACATGATGAAGTATTCAGGAGAGATTTTTAAAATTAAATAATGTGCTGTTGAAAATTCATCGTAAAATCAAATCACGCGATTCTAATAATTCATTCATATATGTATTTTGATTTTCAGAATTGTTTGTATTAATTTCACACTATAACATGATGAAACATTTGGGAGGAATTTTGGAAATTAAGTAATATAGTGTTGAAAATTCATGCATTTTTTTACATCGATTTTTATAATGTTGTGGTTTGAATTTTAAAATCCTGTCTATTGTTTTGGGGATACAAAAATGTTTGAAAATTAATACACAATTGTGTGTGTTAATTGCTTCTGAACTTTTTACATTGAATTCCAAACAGATTTTGCTAACTGTGTAGATGGTACTGTCAACCAGTAATATATCAATATGATAACAGCAAGGGGAAAAAGTTAGTTCCTATTATAATATAAGATTATTACAATTACATCTTCAGTTGCTTGAAATAAGAAAAGAATAATATGGAATCGGAAAAAAAAGATATTCCTCAGGACATGAACCCGCCCAGATAACACACGAAGAATTCTTTTTCAAGAGCGAGAATAGAACTCTTCAAGAACTAATGAATTCATATAGAGCTCTGGAGGAGTTCAATCTGTCGGACATCAACAAGTTCTTTGGGCGTACTCAAACAATACTTCCGATATTCTCAGAGAGCTTGTTAATGTCCGACAGATTGAACACATCCAGAGCTCCATATGAATTCACTAGTTCGAAAAGAATTCTTGAAGAGTTCTATTCTTGCTCCTGAAAAAGGATTCTCCGTGTGTTATCTGGGCGGGTTGGTAGCGTCGGTCACCTCAGCCGCTCGGCTATCGTGGCTTGCTTACAAATTTGAATGAAAATTATAGCCTTACTTAGAGCACGTCAACTCTTCAAAATGTCCACATCTCATGATTCTTATAGTTTGTACTTGACTTCCATCAAGAAGGGAGATTATGATGATGAATATAATAAAAGATTGTTGGTCATCATAACTATGTATTTTGTTGGTCCGTATAATACTATTGTTGTAATCTCGATTTCATAGCTGCAAGGAACAGTGATTCTTATGATCGAAATACGGATTTCAATGATAACTATACATTCTGTTGGTCCATATAATACTGTTCTTGAAATTTGCATTGCGTCTTTACAAGTAACAGAGATTCTTATGATTAAAATACGGATTTTGATGGGAAGTATATTCTTCCTATAATAACATACACTTTAACCGTGAGAATCTCGTATTTCAGTACTAAAGAAAAAGTTAATATCCCTGAACATACATATATTAACAGTTTGTATCTAAAGTTCTACAATGCGATTTGCATAATCCATTTCTCTCCGTGCCGTAATGAAAAATGGATAGCATTTTAGGGAAATGTTTTTGAAGAAGTTTAACTGCGAATTTCAATAAATCCTGTGACAAATTGATGAAAAAATTTGTTTCCGTGGCATATAGGTCAATCAATTTGAAATCTTCTGGATTAAAAATAAACAGTACTTTTGAGATACATTTTGAAACAGTGCACTTGCAAATTTTGTACTCCTCTGTGCATCAACCAGGAGGTGAATGGAGAGCGAATGCGTTTTTTCAACCCTTAGAGGGAGGATTCCCTAATCCCAGTCAGAAATATGAATCCAACAATTTGGATTTCACATCGAAATGATATCTCCACTGAGAGCAAAAGTCCCCTCATCCTGGACAAAATAGATATTTCTGAATGTAAAAATATCAACAATGAGATAGAAGATAGAATTCATCAGAATACATTGAATTCAATAGTTGAAATTCTTCCCAATCCTCATAATCCAAAATCTGGATTATATTATAATGATTCGACACTGCATGTAATTGAAAATCCAATCGCTGCGTTCCTTATCACATCTGCAATGAGAGAAACGAAAAACCGTCATGAATATGAAAATTCGATTATACTCAAGATCGCATGTTGATACTGCAAACTGTGATATATTTCTTCTACGCTGTCTGACAAGGAGAGGGATATTTCCACTTACTCTGTTAATTTAGCGATTGGAAAATGTCGTAATTTTCGTGATGTTTCTCTTCCTTGATGCAAAATCATTATTGGAATTATCGTATGAAAATTACATTGATTGACAAAATGTATTGATCCATAGCTAAAAAGCATTTATTACGACATTGTGTCTATGCACTGTATTGTACCAAAGGATAGGATTTTCGAACCGCCAACGTATTTATCAAAACAAAACATTGCGCGACACCAACTGTTTATGTTTTTGTTTTCTTTCATCTATCGCATATGTTATACGGACCGAGGTGGACGTCCTCCGATTACCTATAGTTTTAAATCGGATTTTGAGTTATAAAATAATTGCAAAAGGTTTGAAGTGTTGAATTCAATAGTATTCGGATAAATTCTGTGTTTGATCTTCCTAGTCATAGTTTTATATTTGAAAATATTTAGTTTGTTCAGAATGGAGGGCAGTGATTTCTTACTTATTAAGAAAAAAAAAGCACTCCACATTTTTCGCAAAATTGGTTGTTCAAAGACCCTGAGTGGAAATTGTGGGTTCGTGAAGATCCGAGTGATAGCTCGAAATTTTTTTGTGAGATATGCCGAAAGAGTGTTTGGTGTGATGGCCCTGCAAGAATCAGAGCCCATTCCAAGAGCCAACATCATTTGCAACAGAGCAAGTTGTTCCATTTCGACCGAGGTAATGTAGATTCTTCTCCTTCTTTCTCTAAAACTTTCGAAAATGTCAGATCCATAGTTTCGGATGTTCCATCTCTTGATGGGACATCACCAGGAGGGCAATGTGTCAATCCCATTCCTCAGTCTTTTGGTGATAGGATCGTTGTAGATGGGGCCGATGCTGTTCCTCCATGCCGTGATGACTTTTCAATGAATGATACCGTTGATCAATCGGGTGCCGTTTGTGAGGGGTATGAGAATTCAGATCTAGGGATGGGCGATATAAAGATTTGTATCGATATTGCGTATCGATACGTATCACAGTGGGGAAATCTAGAAAAACGTGTTTCAAAATAACATTCTGGCAAGACTAATAGACCGATTCCAATGATCTTTCTTCCAAATTAAAGCTGATTAAATGCCAAACAAATCTATCAAAGCACATTTTGGAAAAGTCATCAATTTCAAGATGGCGGAGGCAATATGGCGGACGAAAATGAAAAAATCTCGTCGAATCGTCTTCAAAACGTTACTCGGGGGTTTTTGGGGTCGCTGATCACGAATCCAAGGTCAAAAATATCAAATTCAAAATGGCGGATCCAATATGGCGGACAAAAATGAAAAAATCTCATCGAATCGTCTTCAAAACCGTTACTCGGGGGTTTTTGGGGTCGCTGATCACGAATTCGTGGTCAAAAATATCAAATTCAGGATGGCAGATCCAATATGGCGAACATGAATTTGAAAAACTCACCGAATCGTCTTGAGGGTCATCACTGGAGGGTTTGTGGGGTTCCTGATCACGAATTCATGGTCGAAAATGTCTAACTTCAAATGGCACACTCAATATCACTGTTGGAAGTTTGAAATGAGATAATCCATAATCACTCCGAAACAATGAAAGGTAATGATAACGATAATGTCAGTGCTTTTCTATTGATTGTAATCCCAACCGTACTCAATCACTCATGGTTGACTCCTTTGGGTCAATAAGTCTTGCACATCTTTATCCAAGTTAATTGGAGAATGTTTCCATTCAGAACGCATATGACTGATCAATGGATCGGAAGAAATCAGCAATTTATGAATGATATCTTCATTCGTAACAAGTCTGTGCATCTTCCGGGTATTAAATTCTTTATAATGCTTGAAATCTTTGTTTCGGGCTTCCTGAGCCTCTTCTGACAGTTCTCCGATCGGTATTATATGAGAATCAATAATTTTTGAACCATGGATCAGAATTTTATGGAGTGATGGTGGCATATAGTACCATGGATAAAGTCGCACATATAGCTCCGCTGTTTGTGCACAATATTCTTCAAATTTCTGAGTCTCAATTTCTCTGCCACAAGCAAGGGTTTTCAGAATGACAGCAAATCTGCGGATTAATTCCTCATTCACTCCTGTGATTTTTGATGTGAGTTGTGGATCTTGGAAAAATCTCCTCGCGGTATTTCCATCATTGCTGGTACCTGATCCTTGTCTTGGCATATCTATGTGCAACCCAATTTCATTTTTGAATGCTTTCTGAATTTTCTCCTTAGCTTCTTTTTTTTTATCTTGTCATCATTATTCCTTGCTGCCCACTTGCAGAAATCTAATCGATATGCTATGTGCAGTACAGTTTCCATCAAACGTATCCAAGCATGCAACGTAGAAAGCCCATACTTGAAGTTGTCAGGGATTTCGGGTTTCTGTTTTACTTTTGATAAATCGTTCATCTCTGACGGCTTTGCTCCAAATATAACACAGTTCGACGATGATCTTGTATTAGTCAGAGCTTGACATACCTTTCCATCTATCAATGATCAAAATCTCAACTACGACACATATGATATGAACATATCCTCAAAGACACGAAACTCCATACAGAATTTATTTCATACAAGAAAAAGATACACTGAGAAGAATGTTTTGTTGTACTAACCAAACAGTTTTGTTGATATATGCCCAAACAAAGAATTAATTTACCAAACACCAAATTTTGGTTCAGGTAACCAAATGTTTTTGTTGTGATGAACAAGAGATTTTGTTGATATATGCCCAACCAAATCAATTCGGTTGACAAATTTTGGTTAACTATACTAAAAATTTGGTTATATCAACCGAAATGTGGTTGTGCTAAACAAATATTTTGTGCATTCAACCAAAACACAATTTGGTTGAGATAACGAAATGTTTTTTCTCAGTGTACGTCGAATCGCGATGTTTAACGATACATCAATGTAATAAATTGAAATTCTAACGTCTCCCGTGCTTTTCTTTTGTTTCCGTTCGGTGTTTTGTTTTTTCCTCATATAGGCTGTTGTGTGTTGTATTGTATTGTAAAGCGTTGAACGTACGTTATAGCGATTGAAGCAAATTTTGATTTTCATATAGTAGTATGTTCATATCATATGTATCGTAGTTGAGATTTTGATAATTATATTGGAGTGAGCTAGGTCGTGGTTGTTTTTAAAGTAATATCGCAGTGTATGGTTGATAAGTCATCTTTTGTGGTTATTTCAATGGAAATTCATTTCTTGTGCCACATCCTTCTAAGATGAACCATTTCGAAATAAAAAATCGGATTCTTTCCAGTATACTTTTGGGAAGCAAGAGTAAAAGTGTTGATGAAATCTCAGATTACATTAATACGCACTTCCACTTTGATCGTGAAAATTCAAATATCATAAAAAATAAAGTATCCCAATACTTCATCCCTGCTTTTAATAGAAGATATAAAGCAGCACTGTTCAACGAAAGTGAATTTAACAAAAAAAACGAAGACTGGCTGGATTCCGACTTCACAGTATCGTTGAACAGTTCAAAAGCTGGTAGGAAATCTTTGAATGATTTCAATGATGGTTCACGAGCCACTAAGTGGAGAAAGATGAGTACATTGAGAGATTTGTATTCAGTGGATGAAATCCAAGATGCTTTTTTGAGTAATTTGAGAGCTGCTGGAAAAGTGGGATTAGCAAATACTATAAATAAATTATTACTAGAGGAGGAAGACAATATGAAAAATCCATCAATTCCTCATTCTCGATTAACTGCTGATGAATCTCTGAGCATGATAGAAGACGCAAAGTTGAGTAAACACGGGTATGAAACCATTCGCCTACATGTAAAAGCAGTTAATGCCGACGTTTTTCCTTCATATAGAAATCTTGCTAATGCAAAAAGAAGGTGTTACCCTCCACCTTCAGCCTTGACAGTATCTGAAGGTGGTGCAGAGATTGATTTCAAAAGTTTAGATGACCTGACCATTCGACGCATATCGGAGATTCCGGAAGTGATGGGATGTTTAACCGAATTGCTCAGTACCACTGATAGGCATGACATTACTTTGAAATTCCAAGGCAAATGGGGGTGTGATGGGGCTTCCAATCAGAGTCAATATAAGCAGACTTTTTCTGATGAAACATTGTCGGATGAATCTATTTTCATGATTTCAATGGTCCCTTTGCAACTGGAAGCTCAAACCCTTGAAAGACGTCAACTGATTTGGAAAAATCCTCGCCCGTGCTCAACCAAATACTGTCGCCCGATAAAATTTGGATATGCACGTGAAAATTTGGATAAAATAAGACACGAGGTGGATATAATCCAACAGCAAATACAACATCTTGATCCGACCATAATACAAACAGCAATGGGCCAATTTGAGGTTAAGCATGAGTTTTTCCTCACTATGATAGATGGAAAGGTATGTCAAGCTCTGACTAATACAACATCATCGTCGAACTGTGTTATATGTGGAGCAAAGCCGTCAGAGATGAACGATTTATCAAAAGTAAAACAGAAACCCGAAATCCCTGACAACTTCAAGTATGGGCTTTCTACGTTGCATGCTTGGATACGTTTGATGGAAACTGTACTGCACATAGCATATCGATTAGATTTCTGCAAGTGGGCAGCAAGGAATAATGATGACAAGATAAAAAAAAAAGAAGCTAAGGAGAAAATTCAGAAAGCATTCAAAAATGAAATTGGGTTGCACATAGATATGCCAAGACAAGGATCAGGTACCAGCAATGATGGAAATACCGCGAGGAGATTTTTCCAAGATCCACAACTCACATCAAAAATCACAGGAGTGAATGAGGAATTAATCCGCAGATTTGCTGTCATTCTGAAAACCCTTGCTTGTGGCAGAGAAATTGAGACTCAGAAATTTGAAGAATATTGTGCACAAACAGCGGAGCTATATGTGCGACTTTATCCATGGTACTATATGCCACCATCACTCCATAAAATTCTGATCCATGGTTCAAAAATTATTGATTCTCATATAATACCGATCGGAGAACTGTCAGAAGAGGCTCAGGAAGCCCGAAACAAAGATTTCAAGCATTATAAAGAATTTAATACCCGGAAGATGCACAGACTTGTTACGAATGAAGATATCATTCATAAATTGCTGATTTCTTCCGATCCATTGATCAGTCATATGCGTTCTGAATGGAAACATTCTCCAATTAACTTGGATAAAGATGTGCAAGACTTATTGACCCAAAGGAGTCAACCATGAGTGATTGAGTACGGTTGGGATTACAATCAATAGAAAAGCACTGACATTATCGTTATCATTACCTTTCATTGTTTCGGAGTGATTATGGATTATCTCATTTCAAACTTCCAACAGTGATATTGAGTGTGCCATTTGAAGTTAGACATTTTCGACCATGAATTCGTGATCAGGAACCCCACAAACCCTCCAGTGATGACCCTCAAGACGATTCGGTGAGTTTTTCAAATTCATGTTCGCCATATTGGATCTGCCATCCTGAATTTGATATTTTTGACCACGAATTCGTGATCAGCGACCCCAAAAACCCCCGAGTAACGGTTTTGAAGACGATTCGATGAGATTTTTTCATTTTTGTCCGCCATATTGGATCCGCCATTTTGAATTTGATATTTTTGACCTTGGATTCGTGATCAGCGACCCCAAAAACCCCCGAGTAACGATTTTGAAGACGATTCGACGAGATTTTTTCATTTTCGTCCGCCATATTGCCTCCGCCATCTTGAAATTGATGACTTTTCCAAAATGTGCTTCGATAGATTTGTTTGGCATTTAATCAGCTTTAATTTGGAAGAAAGATCATTGGAATCGGTCTATTAGTCTTGCCAGAATGTTATTTTGAAACACGTTTTTCTAGATTTCCCCACTGTGCGTATCCACGAATCCTATATCGATACGACCGATATATAAGGGAATGAATTTCGATATTCCGATATATCGATATAATAATTCCAATTGTACAAGGAAAAATATTAAATTCAATTTAGCTGTTACATGCAATTTTAATTGTTTGTAATAAAAGCATACAAATGGTATATGTATATACCTATTCAAAATTCCAAATATAATATTTCAAAGTTTTTCGAGAAACATCTTCCCTTTTGCATGTTTCTATTGTGAATATTAAAAGTCAGAACAAACACATAGAATTAAAATGAAATATGCATGAAATCAATATAATCTGATAAAATATTCTAATTAAATCATTATCACACAAATTCTTCAAATCCCCCAATCTTCCAGTGAGAGTGAGTTAAAAAATAAAAACATTTTCAAATGCTCAGGTGTCAGACGGTTCCTGAGTCCAGTTATTACGAGTCCTGCTTTGGAGAATAACCGTTCGGATGGTACCGAAGTTGCAGCAATCAGTAAATAGCGTAATGTTAATATTGCTAATGTTGATGATGGGCCCCGAGTTCTCCAGTACGCGATAGGATCCAGTTCTCTACTTATTGTTTAGCTATTCAAATAACATTGCAATCCTTCTGGCATACAATCGTGATCCTGAGTATCCATTTCCATATCTTCGTTCAAGTGAACTGCTTGATCGTGAAACGACCAAAATTGATCTTTATTTTCATCAGTATTCCCGACTTCAGTCCTCTGTATGGTTTCAGCATCACTATTTGTATTACGTATCATTCTGGATATCTCTTGTATAGCGATAGAACATGTCACAATATTCAAAAAATGAATTTTTTTGAAACGAGGATCTAAGATTGTGGCTATACCTAATAAAATCGACAATTCCATTTATTCGAATCTCTTCTCGAAGTCTTCGATTAGAAGTTCTTTCAAGCGCTGTCCATTTCCGGTATTAGAATCATATGTTTGTAAATTTGTTGATATCCATTTTACTAATGGTATAATTTGGCTGGATGTAACATATTCTTCCCCGCATACTATGAGAGTTGCTTCTTTAAAGGGTTTCAGCAAATTACATCTGACACCCAAGAAACAGAGCTCAATACATACTGGAGTAAGCGAAGCAATCAGATTGAGTGTACAGAGGAGACGATGCTATCTATTGAACAAACATAGAAACACATCCAATTGATTCTCTCTCTCACTATTTTGATGGAATAGACAAAGACACATTCACATCTATTCGTACCTCTCGCTCTGTATACGCGCTTGTATCGTTGTGCCCCTTGCAGTACGTATTGAACTCAATAGATCGAATATAGTTAGAATTCTCGCTCTCTTTCTGATATATAAAATGTAGAAAGAGGAAAAAAAACAAATTGAGGACCTGATGCAGGCGCGAATTTCGTACACAATTCCTCGGTGTTTCTGCATTTCTTGGGTTTATGTTCCAATGAATGGTCTAAACGATCCTTTATGATGAATTTGACTCAATAAAAATCAAGATTGATCGCGAATAGAGGTGATTTCAATTGGAGTAATGAATTAAAGCAATTTTGAACCGTTCTAGTAAATCTTCATGGGTTCCAAAACTGATTGAAATGCTTTCAAATATGGTTTCCAATGTTTTAAATTTTCTTCAAATTCGTGTTTCGAAATTCGATATTGACTAACTTGATATCGATACACGATATATTGTGAAGTGAGATATCGATATTTTATATCGATATTTAGGAACAAAAGTATCGATATATCGATATATCGATACGTATCGCCCATCCCTATTCAGATCTTCTCCAAGGATCTGATTCTCCTTCTGTTAGGGATAATAATAATAATAGTCGCGGATCAGATTGTCATTCTTTTGTTGATGAAATTTCAGTCGAAAATTCAAATAGGTTTTTGCGAAAAGCTGACGATAGATTGGAAAATCCTGTTGCATCCCCTTCTTTGAATGATGATCGTTTGGGATGTTCCCAAGATCCAAATCCTCCCCAATTGGATGCTGCCTCGTTTTCTGCTTCTTCGAAATGCCAGCAAACAATTGGATTAGGGAGTTCAAATCCGGATGATGAGCCTCTAGATCTCAAAACAAAAGTTCAAATAGCAGAAATTCGTTTTGCGACAATTTTCGCAGAAAAAAGTATTCCTTATAGTCATGCGAAGGACCTCTTACTCCTGATGCAAGATATAGGGAAGGAACCGGAAGTGCTTAAAAAAATGACGATGAGTCGTACAAAATTGACAAATATTGTGAATAGGGTTATTTGCGTTCAAGAAACAAACCGATTATCGGATGTTTTACGCCACACAAAATTTGCAGTTCACGAAGACGAAACGTCAGGAATAACGAACGATAAATGGATGACATTCATGGCTCGTTATATCGAACCAAATACGTTAGAAGTCAGATGTGAATTATTGCAAATGATTCATTTAGACGCTGCTGATTGCTCCGCTTCGAAATTGTTTGAAAGTTTTAGAAATACTTTGTGGAAAAAGCAGATTCCGATTAACAATATTGTTGCATTAGGTACTGACAACGCGTCTGTCATGATGGGGAATAAATCTTCTTTCAAAACAAAATTGATGGAGAAAAATCCACAGGTTTTGATGTTCTCATGTGTTTGTCATTCTTCCGCTTTGGCAGCAAGTGCTGCTTGTGCCATGATCCCACCAGATTGCGAGCAACTGATTGCAGGTTTGGCTACTTTCATCAATGGTAGTCCCAAGAGAACTGCGATATTTAAAGATTTTCAGGATAGTTTTCAAGAAAGTGATCTACAGATCTTAAAATTCGCGAAAACTCGTTGGTTAACCCGTCATCAATGCATTGTGAGAATCTTAGAGAATTGGAATACTTTGGAAAACTTTTTATTTGAACAGGTGGTTTCTGATCGTCAACCTGCTGAAAAATTATTGAATCTTTTGAAGGATCCTGCGATACAAGCGTACTTTCTATTTCTATCGTATACTCTGGATCAATTCAATAAATGTAATGCATCCTTTCAGAGAGAACAAACAATGGTACATTTATTGCAACCACGCTCACTTGATTTGTTAGTGTTTTTCTTGAAAAAATTTTTAAAAACCGCGCTACTCAATCACTTGGCCTTGATCAAGTGTGTGAATTTTCCTTTACCCGCGAACCAATTAGCTTTGGAAGATATCGACGTAGGCAGTGAATGCGGAGAATATTTGGAAAATCTTGACCCTGAAAATATTTCAAAAATCAATGAAGTACGCCAAAATTGTCTAAAATTTTACATCACTGCTTCTACAGAAATTTTGAAACGACTTCCCACACATGATCCCTTTTTGTATTCTCTCACTGCATTGAAAACGGAAATTGCTTTATTCGGACCGGATCGACAAAAAACTGCATCGATGATTATTTACGCTAGTCGGAAATTGGGTGGTTTCGATGAAAATTCTCTGAGGGAAGAATGGGATTCTATGTACTTTTTGGATCTCACATTGAGACGCGATTTATCGAAGCTTGATTTTGATCAAACGTGGATTAGAATTAGTTCTCTTTGTACAAGTGAAGGAGATATACGATTTCCGAACCTCCGAACACTTTCCTCTGCAGTTAGGACTCTTCCTCATTCTATGGCCGCAGCAGGAAGGGCGTTCTCCATGATTCCGGATATTAAAACTGAAAAGAGGAATAAATTGAGTCCTGAAACATTAAATTCCAGTTGTGTCATCAAATATTTATTGAAAAGTAGGGAGGAAAATGCTCGTACCATGCCCATTGATGAAGGTCACTCGGCTTTGATGAATTATAAGTATTTGTACGGGGATTCAAAATCATCGGAAATGCCAAGTGGATACATCTGTACGCAGGGTAATGTAGTATTTTCCACTCAATTCGGATGAGTATTTTTACGATTTCATTTTCAAGCTCACATTTTCTACATTGAGGTTCCTTTGGTTGCATTCCACATTTCATCATCTTTGGATTAATTTTTCTATCAAAATTGATTGATTGATCCACGCACATATTCTGAGAGGGTTTGGAGTCTCAAAATACTGTGGAGGTGACGAACCACGGGGTCCTAATCTGAGATTGTCCATCTCCCTTAGTTTTCGATCATTCATCTAGGAAATTTATGATAGGTTATGATCGGATCCCATAATTTCATATCGACGAGTCAGTTTCATTGTAATATCGGGGACGTCGATATTGCACATGTAAACTTGATCATCGATCACCCAGACAGTACGACGTGCCACTGGGACGTTGATAGGAGGTCTATAGAACGTAGGGAAGGAAGGTTTTCCGACTGTTTAGGAGTCTCTCAATACTGTGGGGCTGACGAATCACGGCGTATTAATCTTAGATTGTGCATCTCTGTTAGTTTTCGATGATTCATCTAGGACATTTTTAATAGGTTTCGGATTCCATAATTTCATATCGACGAATCAGTTTCATTGCGATATCGAGGACGTCGATATTGCACATGTAAACTTGATCATCGAACACCCAGACAGCACAACGTGCCGCTGGAGCATTTATTGAATCTTTATAGAACGTAGGGGAGGATTTCTGAACGTTCAGAAAACATCCCCGAAATGTATCTTGCTTCTTCTCCCAATTTGTGGATAATCTCCGTTATACATTACGAAACACAAACGGTACAGTGACAAATCACACACACATACATATATATATATATATATACACCATAGTTGATGAGGTAGTATTTCTAATTCCCCTTCTGATTCTTGCATCGCAACATTCATAATTTTTCATTATGTTCTTCATCAAAATGAATTCAACGATAATCTTTTGGAAATATTTTAGAAGAGGAGGACTTTTCAATCCCATTTTGTTAGTGAGGCTTCTTCCTCCGTCCGTATAGCATCTTCCTCCCCCCCCCCCTCCCAGGCTGTCGGGCGAGAGTCAGGCAGTCTATTCATTACTGCACTTACTGTTTTGTAGTGTTTCAGGCATCATGATGGAACAACAAGGACCACGCGACTCGGGATGTGAACAGCAATTTTCATTGCTAAAGAGAAAGTATCGTGGAATAGGCCTACTGGAGATACCACGTTAACCCTGAGAAGAAGGTAGAACGGAGAAATTATAATGAGTTCCCACATCACAATCCTGGGGAACTCTACAAGAACAATCTGGAAGATTTCTCGGAATTCTGGAACATGTTTTATGGCGCACCTAATGATAACTCGGAAATATCTTACGGGAGATGTTTTCAGGAATTCTAAAAGATACATTTAGAAAACCATGAGAAATCTTACATCAAGACTTCGGATCTACCTTTTGGTGTTTTGAGAGACTTCCCTTCAAATTCTTCAAGATATCTTGCAGAATGATCCAAAAGAATGATCCAAAATTGTGATGCGGGATACATCATTTATATTGGCTCTAGACTCCAACCAGAAAGCGAATGTCATTATAATATAGATCTGATGTCAAACACATCGATTCTAACGAACCCCATTCTGATTTCAATACGTTACACCCAGGGAAGGAAGTTGTAAAATTTACATCTTATGAAGTGTAAATTTGAATGATTTCGGAAAATAGTCCGAGCTATCACAATCTCAGTTAATTTCACAGCAGGAGAGTACGGTATCCATGAGCTGTGGCATATCTCACATGCACTGTTATAAAATCGACTCAAATTCTGGTAGCTCAAACTATTTTAAAACTCGTCCAAATAGGGATGCTGTAAGATATACAGTTCACAACTTCTTCTTTCTTAGTTGAGGTATCGTTTCGATCTGAAATAGAAAACGATGGATTCGTATTACTGGCTGGAATTGAGCTATTCTTCTTCTCAGGGTTGAAAAGAAACGCATTCGCTTGTTCTTTACCTCCTGGGTGATGCGGAAAGGAGTACAAAATTTGCAAACGCATTTCTTGAGAACGTTCCTCTGAGGTGCTGTTCATTTTTAATTTCAGAAGATTTCGGATCAATCGGTCCTCTGGATGTGTTCAATCTGTCGGACATTAACAAGCTCTCTGAGAATATCGGAAGTATTGTTTGAGTACGCCCAAAGAACTTGTTGATGTCCGACAGATTGAACTCCTCCAGAGCTCTATATGAATTCATTAGTTCTTGAAGAGTTCTATTCTCGCTCTTCAAAAAGAATTCTTCGTGTGTTATCTGGGCGGGTTCATGTCCTGAGGAATATCTTTTTTTTCCGATTCCATATTATTCTTTTCTTATTTCAAGCAACTGAAGATGTAATTGTAATAATCTTATATTATAATAGGAACTAACTTTTTTCCTTGCTGTTATCATATTGATATATTACTGGTTGACAGTACCATCTACACTGTTAGCGAAATCTGTTTGGAATTTAATGTAAAAAGTTCAGAAGCAATTAACACACACAATTGTGTATTAATTTTCAAACATTTTTGTATCCCCGAAACAATAGACAGGATTTTGAAATTCAAGCCACAACATTATAAAAATCAATGTAAAAAAATGCATGAATTTTCAACACTATATTACTTAATTTCCAAAATTCCTCCCAAATGTTTCATCATGTTATGGTGTGAAATTAATACAAACAATTCTGAAAATCAAAATACATATATGAATGAATTATTAGAATCGCGTGATTTAATTTTACGATGAATTTTCAACAGCACATTATTTAATTTTAAAAATCTCTCCTGAATACTTCATCATGTTTTGTTACAAAATTGATACAAAGAATTCTGAAAATGAAAATACATATATGAGCGAATTATTAGAACTGCGTGATTTGATTTCACAATTAGTGATGTTGATTTTACAACAAGTAATTTTCCCTACAAAAATTCACATCGGAAGGGTAGACCACGATTGTCCCGAAATTTCCTGATTTATTGAAAACTAGTACTTTCTAGTCATTTCTCAAAATCTACTAGTTTTCAACAGATCGGGGAATTTCAGGTTCACACACTTCCGGGATAATCGCATATATCGGGATATGAATTTTCATAAATTGTGGTGAATATCAGAAACTTTGTTTGAAATTTGAGAAATATGTGATTGATTTTCCAATATTCAAATAAATACAGAAATTCAATATCTACAGTTATGAGTTTTCACAAACTGTTATGAATTTCAAAACTTTTTTCTGAAGTTCATGAAATATGTGATTGATTTCTCAACATCCAAGTGTGGAATACAATTCATATAGCGCCCTTGAAAATTAATGTACTTTTTTCTATGAACGTATATTAAATTCACAAACATTTTTAACAGTGTACCCCAAAACAAACACCTTCATCATAAATGGATACTTGTACTTATAACACTTATAATCTAGATACTTGTGCTCATACTCGAAAATATATTATCAAATATTCCAGCCTTCATGATATTTGTCATACTCCTTAGAATCCATTGCTCTCCGTGAGGAAATTCAGAATCGATCGGTCTATATTCCACGGAGACAAAGTTTCGAAATTTTTTCATCAATTCGTCAAAGGGGTTGATGGAATTTGCAAGTATACTTTTTTAAAAACATTCCTCCGAAGTGATTTCATTTTTCTTTTCAGTATATTGCGAATCGATCGGTCTTTATTCGATGGACACAAGTTTCTGAAATTTTTTCCATCAATTTGTCACATGAATTGACGGAATTTGCAAGTACACTCTTTTAAAAACGTTCCTTCGAAGTGATATTCATTGCTTTTGTTTTCAGGAGATTTCGAATCGATCGGTCTATATTCCACGGAGATAAAGTTTCGAAATGTTTTTATCAATTCGTCAGAGGGTTTGATGGAATTTGCAAGTATACTTTTTTCAAAACGTTTCTCCGAAGTGATTTAATTTATCATTTCATTAGATTTCGAATCGATCGGTCTTTATTCGATGGACACAAATTTTTGAAATTTTTTCATCAATTTGTCACAGGAATTGATGGAATTTGCAAGTAAACTTTTTCAAAAACGTTCCTCTGAAGTGCTATTCATTTCTCATTTCAGAAGATTCTGCATCGATCGGTCTACACAGTAAAAAAAATTCCGTCATTGTGTAAAAAAGAAGTACGTGTCAAAATTCAAGTGTTGAATATTTAACTACGTGTCACAATTCAAGTGTTGAATATTTAACTACGTGTTAAAATTCAAGTGTTGAATATTTAACACTTTTGTATGTTCATTTAACACACTGATCAAATGCTGTTCGATCGATTCATTTTCAACACATTGAAATGTTATTCGAGTTCACATTAACACTTTGTGATTGTCACTCTGGAATCAACACACGTTGAGTGTGAAGAAAAATGGTTAACATTCGCTTGTGTGTTAAATTTGACGAAAAATTTTTTACTGTGTATATCTCATGGACACGAATATTTGGGAAATTCCCAATCGACTCGAACCTGTACTTGGTCGAATCCGCAAGTGCATTCTGAAAGATCAGGATTATTTATAACATGACGATGTAATGACATAAAAAAAAATAATCGGATGTGAAATTTAATTATTCACCAGAGAGATGACAAAAAAAAAATGAAATGTCTCCCACAGAGAATCGAACCCGACCGTTCTTTCTCAAGAACCATGTCTTTTGCCGCTACGCTATGGGGTCTTGTGATATTCCGATCCACATACTACGTCTATGAAGTAATGCAGCGGAGAAAAGAGACTGATAGTGCGTGAAATGATGAAATATCAATTTGAACGTTCAAATCTAATTATTCAGTCCATTGAAAATAATTTGCACTCAATCAATTGAATATTCAGTCTTATTATTTTGATGTTGATCAACATCTGATAAACGATGTTGATTTCATTATCCTCATTGGAATATCATAGTGATCTCTGAAAATTAATTTATCAGGGAAAACTATCTTAGAATTTTTCAACCATCGATTGATTGACAATTCTAATGAAATTCATTGAAAAATCATCAAGATTTAAAATAATGATTAGAAATGCATAACTATTAGAAAATTTTTATACAATACATACAGGAGTTCTTGAAAGCTCCATAATCAGTCACAAGATTAACCAATAATCTTATAAAATTTATGAAAAATAAATAATAATTGAAAAATTATTCACTCATATTCGATTTTAATTCAATTAAATGATGCTATGCATCAAATCTATATTTCATCGTGATAATTCAATAATCAGTATTGAACTGGCTCTTCAATTGAAAAAAAAACGAGAAAAATATCGAAGGGCCCCGGCCGAGAATTGCCCGGGGTGCCGGGTAAGTCAGTTCGATACTGATTACAATAAGATTGTCGCTTGGAAGAGAAAAAGCGGTGAAACTTTTCGGTAAGTCGACCGCGTGGGCTTTAAACTTTTTCCGATCTTGCACGGAGTTAGCCGATCGTAAAACATATTGAGAAGACAAAGACCGACGGATAGTTGGTTCTCTCTCGATTGTCCGAGTCGACTCGAAGTGAACCGACCGGTTCCGAATCACATGAATACGGGTTTCAATGTGTGCGTACACCCGGCTGGAATGGTGGGGACGAGAAACGGTCAGATGGAGAGGGTAAATCGACTCGGTCGACCAAATGCTGGCATCACTGTACGTGACAGATACGATACGTATACGTGGACAAATATTTAAAGTTATTCATATCATAATAAATATATTTTCATGTATATGAGTATTCATATATTATACATTACATAAATTTTATCGGTATCATTTTAGAATTATCACAAGTTTCAGAATTATTTTATGTAATTCCATGTATCAGTTAGATCAAGAGGTCTCTTCAAATTGAGTAAATTTGGAATTAGGATTCTTCAGTTCATCATTTTCACAGTATTTCAAGACTCTAAACACTCTGCGCACATTTGAGCATATCAAATTGATCTTCGTCATGTGACAGTTATTCAATTTTCAGTGTAAAATTAATTTTTTCGCATCTTCTGTCAATTCGAGCGATTTTTTTTCTTTCCTGATCCTCAAACTACTGATATGTGGGTCTGACGAAACAAGTAGATAATGCATAACATCCTCGTTGCAATTTTGACGGGAACACATTCGACTATGATTCGCTCGTGCTTGTTTGAAAATTTTGTTGTTGGGCTTCTTGAGCTTCTTCTGAGAGACATCCCATTGGTAATCCCAGCGATTCCATAATCCGCCAACCATGTACCAATACTTCATGTACAGAAGGAGACATAGGGTACCACTCATAGAGCCGTACATATAGTTCAGCTGTTTCATCAGCATACGTTTTGAATTTCTCTGTATTGATATCATACCCGCAATTTAGGACCTGTAATACGGTATTGTACCTATCAATCAGATGTTTATCAATTCTAGTTGCTTCGGAAACTGATTCAGAGGATGCAAAAAATCTTCTGGATGTGTTGCCGTCATTGGTTGTACCGTATCCACGTTTCACAACATCTATAGTCAATCCAAGAGAAGCTTTTATCGTTTTCTGAAGCACTTTCTTCCTGGCGAGCTTCAATTCTTTATTGACTCCTCTAGCTTGATGTTGTTTGAACTCCAAATTACAAGAGACATGCCAAATATGTTCTAAAAACCTAATGCGACAATGAAGGGGATGTAAGCCTAGATGAAAATATTCGTGTTTGGTAGAGAGACGTCTCACGTAATCTGAATTGTTCACTTCGCTAGGTTCAGCTCCGCAAATATTGCAGGTGCTAGAAGAAGATTGATTGGTTAGGATATTGCAGACCTTCTCATCTATCATAGTGCATTTCATCTCGCAAGTAATTTTTAAATCATATCCATCCACGTGAAAAGGCTCCAAGCGTTTAATCGCATTGGAATAATAATTATACTTCTCTGAAACATCCTTACTTGTTTCCTCCGTAAATTCATATTCTACTATTGTAGACACAATACCGAATAGATGAGGGTCTCTCATTTTTCCAGAGAATTTTTTTCTCAGATCGTAATATGAGTGGAACAATAGATACCTGGAATACAGATTCGTCCGATGGTTCTTCATCTGTAGAACATGAAGGCTGATTATTGTTCCATTTTTGCTTAATAGTCTGTTCACCAGATGCTCCATCCATACCCCATTCCATATGCAGAGTCAAATTTTCACCAGAGATCTCGTTCAACTCCCCCTTCTTCGCAGATAAAAGTAACCTTTCCGTTGTATGATCCAATAACGATTGTAAATCAACACTTGCTTTGCAATCTGAAACATTGATATTCTCAGGGTAACAACGTTTTTTTGCTTCTTGTATGTATTTGTACGGGGGATATATCTTCGAATCACACATATGTTTATTATTTTCCCTAAGATTTTCATAATCTGCTCTAGAAAGTCCGAGGTCCATAAACATAGCCAGCGCTTTATCGTGTGTTTCATCAGTCTCGATTATGGATTCCTCTTCATCCATATGGTTATTGAATGAAGATGAATCTGCAGATATCAACAGACTTGCACTCGCACGGGTTTGCTTTCCATTCATCCTCCTCTTCTTGGTTTTTTCAGAAGCATCTTCAAATTGTACCAGAGGTCTGCCTTTTTTCATGCTCAAATGCAGAGATGAATCAGAGGTGGTCTTCGAATTCTTATATGAGACTGCATCGACACTTACCTTGAGAGGATTTTTCAAAAATTGTTGATGTTTCCAGATGAAATTATCTTTTTTTCGTGAACTTGATGCCCAGTGAGCATCATACTTAGGCAGAAACGAACTTTTTAATTTCTTTTCTATTTCATTCAACACACAGTCTTCAAAATTATATTCGTTCTTGATTTCATTCATCAAAATGGAGATCTTACTTGTTTTCCCTCTGTCATCGTACTCCCATAACCATTCACAACGTTTTTGATGTCCCAGCTCGAAATTAACCATAATGACGGGACCGATGCACGTACGGTAATCGCAATAACGAAGCACGCAAAATCACAATGAACACAAAACGACTAATTTTAACCCGAAAGACAAAATTCTTGGGGATGATTTTTTTCAGATAACCAAGCTAGATTAATGGCATAACTTTCAACTGCATTGACGTGAAGTTATTAACACAGATATATTGTTTCATACAATTGTTCGAGTCACATGGAATAAACTCCAAGTTGAAGTTACCTTCAGACAAATGAGGCTTGCATTGAAGTTGCAGTTGTTATTCATCTCTGTTGATAACTTCACGTCAATGCAGTTGAAAGTTATGCCATTAATCTAGTTGGTTATCTGAAAAAAATCATCCGCAAGAATTTTGTCTTGCGGGTTAAAATTAGTCGTTCTGTGTTCATTGTGATTTTGCGTGCTTTGTTATTGCGATTATCGTACGTGCATCGGTCCCGTCATTATGGTTAATTTCGAGCTGGGACATCAAAACCTTTGTGAATGGTTATGGGAGTACAATGGAAGAGGGAAAACAAGTAAGATCTCCATTTTGATTAATGAAATCAAGAACGAATATAATTTTGAAGACTGTGTGTTGAATGAAATAGAAAAGAAATTAAAAAGTTCGTTTCTGCCTTCAGTGCTTCAAGAAAGTGCTTCAGAAAACGATAAAAGCTTCTCTTGGATTGACTATAGATGTTGTGAAACGTGGATACGGTACAACCAATGACGGCAACACATCCAGAAGATTTTTTGCATCCTCTGAATCAGTTTCCGAAGCAACTAGAATTGATAAACATCTGATTGATAGGTACAATACCATATTACAAGTCCTAAATTGCGGGTATGATATCAATACAGAGAAATTCAGAACGTATGCTGATGAAACAGCTGAACTATATGTACGGCTCTATGAGTGGTACCCTATGCCTCCTTCTGTACATAAAGTATTGGTACATGGTTGGCAGATTGTGGAATCGCTGGGATTACCAATGGGATGTCTCTCAGAAGAAGCTCAAGAAGCCCAACAACAAAATTTTCAAACAAGCACGAGCGAATCATAGTCGAATGTGTTCCCGTCAAGAATGCAACGAGGATGTTATGCATTATCTACTTGTTTCTTCAGACCCACATATCAGCAGTTTGAGGATCAGGAAAGAAAAAAAATCGCTCGAATTGTCAGAAGATGCGAAAAAATTAATTTTACACTGAAAATTGAATAACTGTCACATGACGAGGATCAATTTGATATGCTCAAATGTGCGGAGAGTGTTTTGAGTCTTGAAATACTGTGAGAATGATGAACTGAAGAATCCTAATTCCAAATTTACTCAATTTGAAGAGACCTCTTGATCTAACTGATACATGGAATTACATGAAATAATTCTGAAACTTGTGATAATTCTAAAATGATATCGATAAAATTTATGTAATGTATAATATATGAATACTCATATACATGAAAATATATTTATTATGATATGAATAACTTTAAATATTTGTCCACGTATACGTATCGTATCTGTGACGTATGTATCTATAGATACATGAATGCATACGTGAATATATGAGAAAATATGTAGAATCACATTCACATTTACTTACATACACTCATAAATAACCGAATAGAAACTACATGAATTTTTATATAATTCAGGAGGTTTATATATGAGTTATATATAATTATATACAGGGTGTTCCAGAAACACTCCATCCCTTCCAAGTTTACATTTTTGAAACAAAACTGAATAGTTTTCCTATGTAACATTTGTTGTTCCGTAGCTTAATATCAGTCTTGACCTCAACCAATCTAGTGGATGCTACATGAGTATAATTTTCGATCATTGGCGAAACTGCTGTATTTGCCATTTGAATAGTCAACTCATTTTTGTTCATAACTCAGAAAATATGCTTCAGATCGAACAATGTTCAGTGAAGCAGTTGTCCAATTTTATCTCAGGAATCTAACTTCAAAAGGGGTTGAGTATTTTCTGGGACACCCTGTATAAATTGTCCAAAATTTTGAGAATTTGTTCACTCGGCTATTTGTTGAGATATATATATAAATCCATACGTGAATACATGAACAAATTTCTAGAATCATACCCGTATTAGATCCCCCTCCCCCCTTCAACACATATGCACACACCCGTGGATACGTAGGTACATTCATACACGTGTATCGTCACTACACACATACGCACACTCACACATACCGTGCACAACACGCACATAGATACATAAATTTACATGTGTCAACTAACACGCATGCACGTGTGCATCACTTGCACACGTGCGCGTGCACATACACACACACATTAACCCACACATACATACACACATAAACTATCTTCCCGAGACCGTTTCATCCATATATATACGAGGTGTGTTCAAAAAGTAACGAGAATTTTTAAATTTCGCGGGTTTGGAGAGTCCACCTGGATAAAATTTTTCTTTATCATGTTGGTACACATGCCCCTGAAGTACGATAAAATTTTCAGCAATATTCATTGCTTACTTTTTAAGTGGTAGCCGCTAACGTTATGACGTGTTTTTCGAGCTCGCTGATTTCCGTTTGTGAAAAAAAATGGATCAAAGAATTTGTATTCAATTTTGCATAAGAAATGAAATAAAGTGTAGTGAAGTTTGTAAAATGTTAACAAAGGCATATGGTGAGTCTGCTATGAGTAAAGCAAGGATTTACGAGTGGTATAAGCGTTTCCAAGATGGCCGCGAGAACGTTGAAGATGACGAACGACCGGACGCCAAAGCACATCAACAACCGATGAAAACGTGAAAAAAGTGAAAGAAATGGTTATGAACGATCGCCGAATCACAATCAGAGAAGTCGCTGATGATGTTGGCATATCAGTCGAAAAGCAATCCGAAAAAAACGCCCGGATTTGTGGCAAAACAATTCATGGCTTTTGCACCACGATAATGCACCCGCTCACACTTCATTGCTTGTTCGTGAATTTTAGGCCAAAAACAAAACTGTAACGATGCCTCAGCCTCCATATTCGCCAGATATGGCTCCATGTGACTTTTTTCTATTCCCAAAAATAAAGAGAACATTAAAAGGCCGTCGTTTTATAAGCATAGATGACATTAAAAGCGAATCGCTGAAAGAGCTAAAAGGTATTACAAAGATCGAGTTTCAAAAGTGTTTCGAGGATTGGAAAAAGCGTTGGCACAAGTGTATTATATCCAAGGGGGATTATTTTGAAGGGGACAAAATAGATATTGATGAATAAATGAATATTTTTTTCATAAAACGAAAATTCTCGTTATTTTTTGAACACACCTCGTACACATAAATCCCTTGGAATCACGTGTCCTTCCATCTCACATCGTTACATTCGTAACTAATTGTCTAGTTCCTCGTCCAACACGATCATTAACTAAAAAACGCGCACATTTCTCGCGAAGCCTAATCCTTCCTGCGTATTTAAAAAAAAAATTCGAATCGATCCGATCAAAATTGGAGCGGAGGATGATTTTTGTCCATGACAGTAGCATAAAATCCCACTGTGCGATGTCGGTTGTGAAATGAGATTGAGTGAACAAAGTGTTTCAGATTTGAACATCATGTCAGAATCGGACAAACTTGTCCATATCAAGTTTTGCCGAGATGTTCCAATTTCCTTGCAAAAAATTTCGGAAAGATTCGGAAGAAAATGAGACAAAAACCGCTACAAAACATGAAAAAACACGCATTCATTACCATTTTGTACCAAAAAATTGTGAAAAGTGTAATAAACTTCTTCTTAAATCAATAAACATGAATTACTCATGACAAGGTGAGTTATTTTCCATCCTGTCAACGTTAGATTGTTTAATCAATTCGTTGATTGCCGCGCAATTAGTGGACAGTTGATCACATACAGTTGCGACAAGTTTGATCCCTGTTTCAGATAAAGCATCAACGACGTGCCGAATGCATTCAACAAGTTGATGAGTCTTGGTTTCCTCTTCACAAAATCCGTAATAAACAGGAAATTTCCAACCAGATTTGATTCCTCTAATCATGAATACAATTGCATGATCTGCGAATTCATCAGACCTTTTGAATCCAAAATCTTCGAATCCCAAAATTTTATCTTGTCCCGCATCATACTGCACATGAGATTTTATTTTCATTTCATCCCACATTAAGGAGCATAATTTTTCTTGGGGATCTGACATCTTTGATACTCGTTTTTTTCAAATTATTCATCAGCACAGGGCAAATACCAGTGAGTAATGGGATTTTCCTTAGCATGTTCAATATTGTTGACGCGCTAGGTAGGGTGAATAATTTACATAAGAAATCATAAGATGATTTGGATTGTCTATATAAGGCCGTTGCTAATATCTTTTGGTCAAGTGTAAAGCGTCTGCCCTGCAAATGGGATTATAAAGAATGAGATATTAATCAATGAGAGCAATGTCAATATCTAAACTCAGTTAAGGGGACTAGGGCATAGGGAAGTGGGGGAGGGGAACACTCAAATTTTGCGCGAACTTTTCTCAAAATGTAATAATTCATGCAAATTTGAAGTGAATAATAATAAATTACGTGCTGTGGATTGCGCAATGACGTTCAATTTGGATTTCACAATGATTTCCGAAGTTGAAAAATAAAATTATAACATTTTAACCTCTAAACGTCAACAAATTTTATGATTTCATTTTTCAAACTTCAGATATCATTGGGAAATTTGAAGTGTGCAATTCAAAGTACATAATCCATTATTATTGATTTCAAATTCGTATTGATTGCGTACTTTTTGAAAAAAGTTGGCGCAGAATTTTAATTTTCTTCTCCCCCACTACTCCTTGCTCGAGCCCCCCTAAGGGGATACTAGCGGTGTGGCAGCATCCGAATCGTTTCCCAGGTGAAAATTCACCATGGGCGTCAGGCTGGCGCAAGGCTCACTAAGATGGGCCGAGCCCAGGTTACCAGGCATGGCGCAACTCTGAAATTATAAAATCATTTAAACCTCAGCCCAATAGTTTCTACAATCAAAGCCCAACATTGAGGAAAGGCTTGTAATACCATATGCCTCCAATGGTGAACCATAAAAAAATTTGTTTGCCAAGGATGAGTCAATGTTGTCGCAATATTGCGCCAGTGTTGCGGCCATCTAATGCCGATGGTCATTTTTATGATTCGTTGCAGTTAAAAATCAGATAAGATGAAACATCATCATCATCATGAAGTAATCAGTCTTACGACTGGTTTAATGAAACCCTCCACCCCTGTCTATTATCCGCCAAACGTTTAATTTCTACATATCTACTACATCCCTTGTCTTGTACGATTTGCTTCATATAACTTGCTCTAGGTCTACCTTTACCAGTTTTACCATTCATTTTCCCTTCCAATATTTTTTTCAATAAACTCTCATGCCGTAATGTGTGTCCTATAAGATTGCTTATCCTTTTCACGATGTGTTTCAGAAGATTTCTTTCTTCATTTATCTGCTCGAGTACTTCTTCATTTTTGACATTGTCTATCCATTTTATTCTGAGCATCCTCCTATAACACCACATTTCAAAAGCTTCAAGTCTTCGTTGATCAGTTCTCCCCATTGTCCAAGTTTCGCAACCATATAATGCTGTGCTCCAAACATAACTTTTGAAGAATTTCTTCCTTACTTCCAAGCTTATGATTTCCGAGCATCATAACTGTTTCTTTTGGTAAAAAGCCTGTTTCCTTTGTGCTATTCTTGCTCTTATATCTCCTTCGCTTTTGCCGTTTTCTGTAATTATACTTCCTAGATATTTGAATTCTTTCACCTGTTCAATTGTCTCGGTATCTATTTTGATTTTCGTTCTTCTAGCTGTTTTCGCTGCTGTACACATCATGAATTTTGTTTTGTCTTTATTTATATTCATACAATAGTTTTCCAATAATATTGTTCTCATAGTGTTGAGAATATTTTCCAACTCAGTACTACTCGTGGCAAGTATAGCTATGTCATCCGCAAATCTCAACATACTTATATTTTCTCCCTGAATCTGTAATTTCGATTGAACTTCCTCCTTCACTTCGTTCATTGCTTCTTCTATATATGAATTGAAAATCAGTGGCGATAATGAGCATCCTTGTCTCACCCCTCTTCTTATTTGTGCTTCCCCTTCCTGACCCTCTATGTCTATTATTGCACTTTGATTCTTATATAATTCGTATATTATTCTTCTATCTTCATAATTCATTCCCACGTTCTTCAGGATCGCGAACATCTTCTCCCAGTCCACATTATCTAAAGCCTTTGGTATATCTACAAAACCGATGTACACAGATTCCTTCAGCGCTATCTTTTTCTCTATTACTGCCCTAAGTGCTAAAATTGCTTCTCGCGTTCCCCTATTTTTTCTATAACCAAACTGATCTTCTGCCAATCTACTCTCTATTTCATTTTCCATCCTCCTGTATATACTTTTGATCAGTATTTTCGAAGCATGTGAAGTTAAACTGATCGTTCTGTAGTTCTCGCATTTGTCTGCCCCTTGTTTTTTCGGGATAGCGACAATTTTATTCTTTTGGAAATCTTCCGGTACTTCTCCTTTTTCGTACATATCTCTAATCAATTCAAACAGTGCGTCACGAGTTCCTTCACTGAAGGCTTTTATGAGGTCCGCACTTATGCCATCTATGCCTGGCGCCTTATTATTTTTCAATTCTTTCAAAGCCTTGTCGAATTCTGATCTCATTATCGAATCTCCCAATTCTTCCTCATCTACATCCTCCTCCTTCTCTCAAAGTGCTATATCATCGTTTCCTCTATACAAATCTTCCAAATGATTGATCCACTGTTCTATTTTCTTTTCCGTTTTTATCAATTGTCGTCCTAGAGAGTTTCTAATCTTATTGCTTCTAGATTTCATTTGTCCGAAAAATCTTTTAATAATCCTATATGCTTCGTCTATTTTTCCTAAATGCAATCTTATTTCTATTTCCTGACATTTCTCTTCTAACCACTGTTCTTTTGCTTTCCTTGATTCTCTTATTATTTTATTTCTTTATGATTTGTATCGCTGCTGGCCTTCTTGGCTATCATTATTCTTGTATTTTCTTCTTTCATTTATCAATTCTAAAATTTCTCCCGTTATCCATGGGTTTTCAGGTTCTACGTCATTATTCTTCAAAATCTTATCCACACATTCTCTTATATTCCCCTTCATCTTTGTCCATCTCCTCTCTATTCCCAAGTCTTTCTCTTTTTGACCTCCCAATTTTTCATCCAACATTTTCTCGAATGCATCATGTGTTTGTTTTTGCTTGAGGTTCTTCAAATTCCATCTTTTCTGCATTTTCCTTTTCTTCTTCAGAGATTTGAATTTCAGAGAACATTTCATCATCAACATATTATGATCACTTTCTATATCTGCACTGGGATAAGTTTTACAGTTTTTCACTTGGTTTCTAAATCTTTGTTTCACTAATATGTAATCAATTTGGTATTTTGCTGTATCTCCTGGCATTTTCCAAGTGTAGATTCTTCTTGGATGATTTTCAAATTAAGTGTTTGTAATAACCATCTTATGATTTTCACAAAATTCGACTCAACGTTGTCCTCTATCGTTCCTCTTCCCTAACGCAAAATCTCCTATTATGTTGCCCTCTTTTCCTTGTCCTACTACCACTTCCCAATCCCCGATCACTATCAAACTCTCTTCTCCCTTCACATATTCTATCACTTCTTCTATTTCTTCGTACGTTTTTCCAATATCTTCCTCCGAATATGCAGATGTGGGCATGTATACTTGGACTATGACTGTGTCTACCGGTTTAGTTCTGATTCTAACCATCATCACACGTTCATTATGTTGCAAATAATTTTCTATTCTATTTCCTACTCTTTTATGCATTACAATTCCTACACCTGCTTGACCGTTCTTTGATCCTGTATGAATTATTCTATAATCCCCACTCCAGAAATCGCCCTCTTGTGGCCATCTCATTTCGCTAATCCCCATTACGCCTATATTCAACCTATTCATTTCTAATTTTCCCGCTTGCCTCAGTGATCTAACATTCCACGCTCCGACTCGAAGAATGTTGTTTCTTTTCCCTATCCTATTCTTCGGTTTTCGTTCTTTGCTGATGAAGCTTCCTCGAGCAGCCTCCACCTGGAGATCCGAACGGGAGACTAGTTTACCTCCGGAATATTTTACCCGAGAGAGCGCCATCATGTATTTATTAATTTGTTCGTTTGTTTTTGTTACATAATATTCCAGGTTTGGAAGAGGTTTCATTTCCTCGGGAAGTATTGAAACATGTCAAGGAAAGTAGTTTCCCCTTGCTTTCCTTTCGTTTTTGCCGATGTTTCTGGCATTAGGATGATTTCGTTTTTCTCAGTTTGTAAACTCTCTCTTGAGTAGTTCATTCCACTCAAAGAAAAGATCCAACTCTGAGATACTTATCCTCCCCACCACGTAAAGGAAGCAGATACTACCAGGGATGGATGAAAAGGATATCAAGGACAGGTATCATGAATATCCCCCTGGAAGACCCGCAATCATCCACGGGGAAGAGATGAAACACCCATTCTATAATTGTTCGATGAAATACATGTCTGGAAATTTCAGAATTTTTCTGATCAGCTCAAACTAATTAATGCCGCTCATCCGATGATCCCGGTATTGAAGCAGGCACGACCGGAAACAGATGAAGAATCCCTTCTATCATGGAATCTTCCGAGGGGACTTATATATTCATTGAATGATTAGTTCACCACTCGCAAGAAAGAAGCAGCACCCTGGCTAGAGTTATCCCTGGTTGGAAGAATCAATTGAATCTGATGAATGAAATTGAATGAGATTTGGTCAGAACATTGTCCAAGTTCAATCGTAATTGAGTGAGATTTGGCCAGATTCAACGAGATTCACATGGAAGTTTTGACCAAATCTCATTGAACATTGAAGAATCTCACTGGTGAGATTTGGTCAGAACATTATCCACGTTTAATCGTAATTCAATGAGAATTGGTCAGAATCAATGGGTTCTTTTAACCAGGGATTGCAATTTGCCACTTGAAAAGGGAGTTTCACTCTGGGCCAAGCTATCGCTTCAATTGAGTCAAGCTCCCGCTCAAGTTGAGCAAAACTACTGCCCTTGCTAAGCCAAGCTATTTGCTAAGCTGGGCCAAGCTACCACCTATGCTTGGTGTAACATGAGAATCTACTGCCATCCAGGGTCGCCTAATGCTTGGGGTAGTGTCCCGCCATGCCTTACAAACCCTCGGGTCCAATCATGTTTTTTCCTTCAGACGGAGAAAATTTTGTAGTAAAGATTAATATATTTATATCGTAACCGTGTGATATACTTTATTGTGGCGGGAAAAATCATGAGTATGCGACAGATTACCACAACTCTGCTTGAAGTCAATATGCGGCGTAATAAAAAAATACAGAGTTATAGTTCCTATCGTCATAATCAGGTATATCCCACGGGTACGATACTGTGTCTAATAATCTTTAGTATCAACTTTTCTCTGTACAGACAATGTTGGTTGAAGGATGGGCCAAGCGTGGCGTAGCCTATGTTTAATGATGGATTAATGGAGTTGATTTATTCGCCGCCCATATCGGTACCATATTTAGACCATTATCAACTAACCTTGCCTCTACATAGATTGCCTAGACTTAGCTGCTAGCCTTGCGCCTAGCTATATTTTATCGTCAGCATTGGCGAAACCTGAAAATTGGTATATGGGTATGACAAACTAAGGGCCAAAGTTTCGATTTGATCGGAACATACCTTAGTACAGCACTTCTCTGATTCAAATAGAAGTGCTGCACAGAGCGATAATTTAATTGAATCGAAGCGATTGCCCGTACTTTATTAGGAAGAATGTACTATGGGGGCTACACTACACTGTTACAAATTTCTTGACAAAACCAGAAATACACGTAAATTTAGGAAATTTAACTGAAAATTTAAGGTACATGTGTGTTAATTTCAATTACGGAAATATACATTGTAATATAATACAGTGAAACATTTGAGAATTCGATTACTTGTAAATGAATTTTCAATTCAAATATCAAGGATTTGGAATTTCAGTTACAAATGTGATTGAACAGGTCATGAAATTTCAAACAATTTTCAACACTGTAGGCCAGCATGGGCCCCATCTCCCCTACATGGGGCTCAGACTGGGTTGAAGTGGGGCCAAAATGCATACACACTAGGGTAGTAAAGCTGAAATACCAACTTATATCCATGATAGCATTTTTACTCATTAAGAGAATATAAATAATTAGAAAATAAAGTACAAACCGTCGGTTTGACATGGAAGTTTTCTAACTGCATCATAATAAAATCTTGTTGCAATTGAGTCGATTTTTCAAAATTATGCAAATGATTTTCTTTCAAGAAATTCTCTGCTTTATGCAGTCTTTGAACATACGATTTACTCCTTAAACTTATTTGCCTGTTTATTTTTTTCAATTTAACGATTTCATCATACAGGACACGCGCTTTGGGAGGTTGTGTAGATTTCTTCGTACATCTTAAGACCCGTTTTTTCTTTGAACTAATATGCTGAACAATCTCATCTCCGCTGTTCTCTCTTTTCACACATGGATCAGGAATGTTACGGATGGGGGCCGAATCAACGGAAGGACAAATCAACGAAACCATTGGTTGAACAGGAAGAGATGTATAATGTACGATGTCTTATTCTTTCAAACTGACGGTTTCGTTGATTTGGTTTTTCGTTGATTTGGCCCCCATCAAACGTTACCACGGTCTGATGTTGGTACGGATTTTAACAAATCACCAATATGTGATTCCGGTCGATTTGATTGACATAACAATTGTGATTCTGGTGAAAGCGAAAAGTTTATAAATTATCGTTAAAACTGAATTCCCTTTAATCCCACGTGAATGATACATGATTACCCATGCAGGAATTGACGAACGCCCCAGTACTGGAATAACGTTATTTGCCAACCGCCAACTGTTGGCAAACAACGTTGGAATAAATCCGGAATAATAACGCTGATCAACACTGGTACGGCGTTGTTCACCAATACTGGGTCAACGTTAACATCAACCCTGAATCAGTACTGGTTTTTCATTGAATGCCAACATTGACAATTGATTTTCAACCGGTGATGGTAATCCATTCAAGCCTTTGTACGTAGCTAATGAGAATAATTTCATAAATTTAAGCTAATGTCCACACCGAAAAAACCATATTCTAAGATTAAGAGGGCGCATCTAACTTTAAGAACATTGGCATCTAAGATAAGCGCCAAGAATATATTTCGAATAATTCACAAAAAAATTATTGTAATCCTTGTCGATCTCGTACTGTACGAGGGTGGATTGATAAGTTTCCGGCCTGACCAAGAGATGGCGCCACTAGGCCTACCTTGAGGTGGCGTTCTATAGTACCATCCTTAGATAGCTTGTAGCTATAGTTTCAGTCCGATCGCCATGTTAGTTTAGTTTTGAGAGCACGCTGACCAAGACGCCTCTGTGTTTTTCGTAAAAATGGAAAAGCTGGAAAATCGTGCTGTCATCAAATACTTTCATTTGAAGGGGTTAACGCCGAAGGAAATTAAAGAAGAGATGGACTCAACACTGGGGACATCCTCCCCATCATATTCAACCGTGAGGCAGTGGGTTTCCGAGTTTAAAAAGGGTCGTGTGAGCACCCTTGATGAGCCTCGCTCAGGACGCCCCATTGAGGTCACAACTCCAGATATGATCGAAAAAATCCATCAAATAGTGCTGAAAGATCGCAGATTAAAAGTTCGTGAGATAGCTGAGACCTGTAAGATGTCATATGAACGTGTACAAAATATTTTGCACCAACATTTGTATATGGAAAAGCTCTGTGCAAGATGGGTGCCGCGTTTGCTAACAGTCGACCAAAAATTGATTCGAAAGAACATTTCTACCGCCAATTTGGCGTTGTATAAGCGCAATCCAAGCGAATTTTTGCGTCGATTCGTAACCGTTGACGAAACTTGGGTCCACCACTACACTCCTGAAACCAAAGAACAGTCTAAACAGTGGATTGGACCAGGGGAACCAACTCCAAAGAAGGCAAAAACAATTTTTTCGGCGAACAAGGTTATGGCTACTGTTTTTTGGGATGCAAGAGGTATTATATACATTGATTACCTTGAAAAGGGTAAAACTATCACTGGTCAATACTACGCAGACTTATTGCAACGTTTGAGCCACGAAGTGAAAATTAAACGACCTCATCTGGCGAAGAAAAAAATCTTGTTTCATCACGATAACGCACCAGCGCACACGTCAATCGTTGCGATGGCTAAAATCAACGATCTGAAGTTTGAATTAATGCCGCACCCTCCCTACTCTCCAGACCTAGCCCCGAGTGACTATTATCTGTTTCCTAACCTCAAAAAATGGCTTGGCGGTAAGAGATTTGCGGACAATGAAGAAGTAATCGAAGCTGTAAATGGGTATTTTGAGGAGCTTGACGAATCAGTCTATAGAGATGGCATTATTAGACTAGAACACCGCTATGAGAAATGTATCAGCCTTGGAGGAGATTATGTTGAGAAATAAAAAAAAAAAAATTCTTAAAAACGTTGTTTTTCTTGGTCTGGCCGGAAACTTATCAATCCACCCTCGTATGTGTAATAGATGTATGGAAACATGTTCCAATGTCAGTTGCTAGAACCGCGTTCTACAGCAATCGAACTCCCTGGTGGAAATTATCTTAATGAAGATATTTAATGATAACAAGCGTTCAAACTGTGGGGGTCAATAGCGAAAATCTCATAGTCCTACACGCGGAATCGAACCTAACACAAAATCCTGACCCTAATGAGAGAATGAGGCTTTGACCAGTACAGCTGTACGCCAGTTATGAATTCTGACATCATCAATTGAAGTAATATTGTATAGCCGGTGTGAGGAGTCCGGTAACAGATCTAACGGGAATATTTTTGAACACGTTGTTATTGATGAATTTTAAATATTCTTCTCCGACTGTATACTATTAAGAATGTTTCTCTTATCATTCTGATGAGTTACAAATTTTCAAATAACAGCAATAACATATTATATAAAGATATTTTCGTTGAAACTGTTACCGGAGTTCTTACACCGACTAGACTAGACTTGCGTATTATTCAAATTCAGTATCAGTGATCATTTTTCTGTACCGTCAAACCGGTACCTACGCGATGCATTAGAAAAGATCAATTAAAGTGACGTGTTTATCCGATTTAATCATCCGTCGGTTGAATATAATAATCTATGAGCCTGTGTGGAAATCGCAGTCCGGTTGACAGATGTGAGGTTAAATTTATGTGATAAAAAAATGGATGAATTATTTTTGTGAAATGTGTGGTGGTTATTTCTTGAATAATGTGTATCAAAAAATCTGTTAGTAAGTGCAAAATGAATTAGTAAATCAGTCATAGCTGTGGTAACATGTCAAAAAATCGTAATTTGTTGATGCAGTGGAAATGAATTTTCTTCAAATACTTACATCAGTACTTCTAGGCAAAAACTCAGAGATCATATTAATTTTGTAATAAATATGAGTCATGAAGAACTCATTTGATCAAAAATATGTCAAAAAAATGTTCAAAATGAATTGCAAAAAACTTGGATTATTCACTTGCAGCTCGACGGATGGTTTTACTTTTCAAATTGTAGAGTACTCTTCATGTTGAAATTTTCAAATTTGAGGAAAAAGCCTTATTTTCTGAGTTGAATTCGTTGTTAGGGTGATGATAAACTTGTGGGAAGAGTTTGAAAGTTAGGTGGAATCTATATTGATCAGGAAAGTCCAAATCGTGTGGCAAAAGTTAGAAAATCTGTCAACTTAGCTTACGGCACATGGGTATTCTATCAGCTTTTCTTCACTAAACGAAATCGAGGCAGGAGAAATGTATCAAAATTTAGTAAAATCAAGTTGGTACAGAGTAAGAGAGGACAGATATATTCATTGAATTTTATTGGTTATTATAAAAATCCCAGTAAACACACGCACGTTTTAAAAACGTCAAAAACAGTCAATAACCACACGTTGTGAATTATTAATATTCTTGCGTTGATTGAACGTAAAAATTTCGCGGCAGATCACGTGTTTTTCAACCATAAAATAACGTCATCTGAACGGTTTGAACATCGTTTAAAAGACGTCAAATATTGACGTGTCCTAATGATGGTTCTACACCCAGAGACATTTATATTTGGATTTATTTAAATTGACTAAACTTTGTTTGAATCAACTAAATTTTCTACTTAAATATGAACCTATTAGAGTTTTAGTTGAATCAAATAAAGAATTTATTCCATTCAAATCAACTTTTATTAATTTCAAATAAAATTTACTTGAATCGAGTAAAATTTCATTGAATGCAATGAAATGTCTAGTAGGTTTATATTCAAGTAAACTATTTTTCTGGGTGTAAAACGTGAATTGAATCCAATGAATTTGAATTTTTTTTATGAAAACGTGTATTCAGGTGAATTTTTTTTATGAAAACTTTTCATTCAATATCGAGAACAATAGTATTTCTGAGTATGACAGAATTTGGAAAGTATGCCACACTATTTACTATTTTGCTCTTTGTTGAAATTTCAACCATTGTTCGGTTTCGTTCGACATTTTTAGCAGAATATCTTCAATTGAAGTTCAAACACTAGGTGTGATGAACACATTTTAAACGCGTAATTCAAACCCGTTCAAAACACGTTTTTTGAGGACGTCGTTTGATGGTTATTTTTGAATATTAGGTCAAATTACACGTCATCAAAACGTAATTCCTCGTCGTCTATTTCCCTATCAAATTTCAACTAAAAATCAACGTTATGAAATCAACGACTAACGTCCGTTTGACAGTCTAACGTTCTTTCAACGTTGAAATAACGTGTGTGTGTTTATTGGGATGTTGATAAATACGTAAAGGCTATGTATGACTCAATTTATCGTCTCTCAATATTTTTGGTCAGTGATTTTGTATTGTGTGCATTTTTGTATCTTTTCACTAGTAGGTTGAGGAAACATGTGTATTGAACCTGTTTCATAAATATAATAACATTCATTTGTAGGAACATGACACAACATTATTTGAACAAAAATATTAAAAGACGACACATTGGATCTTCTATAGCCTTTCCTTATTTATCAACATTTTTATAATAACCAATAAAATTCAATGAATATATCTGTCCTCTCTTACTCCGTATCAACTTGATTTTACTAAATTTTGATACATTCCTCCTGCCTAGATTTCGTTTAGTGAAGAAAAGCTGATAGAATACCCATGTGCCGTGAGCTGAGTTGACAGATTTTCTAACTTTTGCCACACGATTTGGACTTTCTTGATCAATATAGATTCCACCCAACTTTCAAACTCTTCCTACAAGTTTATCATCACCCTAACAACAAATTCAACTCAGAACATAAGGCTTTTCTCTCAAATTTGAAAATTTCAACTTCAAGAATACTCCTCAATTTGAAATTTTCTCATGTTTAGAATGACTTTTATACGAATATTGTGAATTTATAAGTCATTTTACATCTCAGGCTAGATAATTTACAAAATTATTTTGTAGAGAGCGGCCCTGGTAGAAATTCCTCTAGTAATTCGCTAGTTGTAACACTTGCCCTCACGAGAAACTAGAGTTCCAATTCAGTAACTTTTCAGTTCAATCACCAACTTACAAGTGTTCTTATATACATAATATATATAAATATTACATTATACATTATATATACACATATTATGTATGTCTAATAACATAAAATATATAATAAATATACATATGAGGTCTCTAGTTTTTCACGAGGGGAAGTGTTACAACTCGTGAATTACTAGACAAATTTCTACCAGGGGGTTATTTAAAATGATCTGGGAATATTCTTATTCCAAGAATTTATTCTAAAACGAAGAATATCTTATGAAGTCACTAAAAATTAGAGGGGTCTTATAATAAGAGGATTGGTTTAGAGGAAGAGTGAAGAATAAATTCCTCTCAATCCTAGAATATCGTTTTTTCGGTGCATGGTTATATCGAAAGTAAAAAATATAACACATCTATTCGTATGTTGCTGAAGTTTGAATCGTTTCTTGAAACGAATGAATAATCCGAAAACATGTGAAGAAGTCAATTCGAGAACATGAATAATAATTTCTTCAAAATTTTGCCGCATTAAACCACACATAATGAACAACGTTGAACGAGTTTTAAATCAACGTTGGCAAATCAGCATTGACTATCGGTGTTACAACAACATTGTACTGGTTGTTACTTCAACCACGTTACAACGTTGGCAACCAACCCTGGTAATCAGTGTTGTACCAGTACTGTTTCGATTGTTATGGTTGGTTGGAAGTCGGCATTTTCTGCATGGGTAACTCTTTTGCTGGTTATCAGTTTTTCAGGCTGTTTGCGTTCACAATATAAGTATATTCAGTGATATTTGCTTTAAAATGTTCTATAATCAGTCTTGATACAGATGAAAAAATGTGCATCATCTGTAATTGTCACTACCTAGAACCAACTCAGTCCTGTTGAAACCAAGTTAGTCTCATATTGGTTTTTGAGCCAACCATCGTGGTCTGTAACTCGCACCAGTTGGAACTAAGTCAGTCCAATTGAAACCACTTTGGGCCAACTGACACCAACTGAAAAGGTTGGATCGGATAATCGGTTGTGCGTGTGGCCTTTCGTCTAGTGCACCCGAAAGCAGGCAACCGCCGCTAATCCCGTTGGAAGACTTTTATGATAAAATAAAGGGAGAAATTCGCGATACTAAAAAAATTTCCCGCGGGGAAGTTGTTGGAAACATATTCAACAACACTTTGACAAATTTTGAGACAATACCGTTGTGTAGGTTAGAAATGATCACAGATTAAAAAAAAAACGAATCGATTCAATCGATGTGTATGGTCTTTTTCCATTAAATCTGTGATAATTCCGAACTCACAGTACAGAATTGCTTAAAAATGTTTCAAAATGTTTTTTAATATATTTGCAACGACTGTCCTGCTGGAAGTTTTTCAGTATCGCGATTATCTTACTTTCTTTTATCATAAACGTCCTCCAACGAGATTAGCGGGGGTTGTCTGATTTTAGGTGTACTGGACGAAAGATCACGCGCACAACCGATTATTCGATCCAGCCCTTCAACTTGGTACCATGTGACACCACGTTGGATTCTTCCGACAGAGCTTTTGTTACAAAAAAATTTCATACTGAGTATTTTTTCCCAACTTTGGAATTTTATGATTCAATTCAATACACACACCTTGTTCAGGAGGTTTAAATACGAAGAATGGTTCCAATTCTTTTAAAACATCTCGGACTTCAGTATTCGACGTTCCTGAAGACGTATATTGTGTATGGTGTGTAGTGGAACATGTGAATTCTGCATAATACAATTTTGTTATCATATCAATCTGTTGAAAATCTTCTCAGAATCGTTTTCTGATGAATTAGCAATATTTTCCGATAGAAATGCATGTAATGAGAATACTATACCTGAATCTTCTAATGTCAAGGCAT